>JAOEHY010027921.1:0-14969 GCA_025447955.1 Psilopsiagon aurifrons | reverse complement strand
TTCCTTCCTTCCTTCCTTCCTTCCTTCCTTCCTTCCTTCCTTCCTTCCTTCCTTCCTTCCTTCCTTCCTTCCTCCCCAGAAGCATCATCACTGTGCTTCATACACACAAAGAATAAAGTAATACTGGACCTAAAGTGTGTCTCAAGGTAACAGGTTATTTTATGTTATTATATTATTCATTATCAGTTAAGATTGTTCTTGCCTCTGTTGCTTGAATTCAGAACCTTCAAAGGCTCTTACTGTGCTAACAATGATTCTGTACCTGTTCTCTTGTATTTGTCTACCAGGTTGATGACACATTGGCAATAAAGATGTACACCTTGTATATCTTATGGCATGTGAATGCTCAACAGTCAGTGTTGAGAGGTACAGTTAAAATAATAAAGCAGTTGCCTATTTTTATTTAGCTTATAAATATCAGACAATCTATCTCAACCAACATTCTAATCTATCAATGTGCCAAATATAAATTTAAGCTTTTCTGAACACTTTTCTGAAGATATTTTATGCAGTATTGGCAGCTAATGGGTTTTAAAATTCTGTCTGAGGAAGAAGCTGAACAGGTGAACACAGGAGGTCAGATTGCTACCCTGGTGTTGTGCTGTTCTCAAAAGCAATACAGCAATGCAAAAGAAAGACCTGAAAAAAAAATGATTAACCACCTGGCCATGTAATCATTTCAATCCTGCTCTCCAGGACTTGGTCCGTTTCTGGCTGGATTCTTTGGGACAGCTTCATTTTCAATGGGAAAAGTGGAGCTCTTCGTTAAGCAACTTTCTTTGGCTTCTTGAGCGTCCACTAAACACCATACTCGTTTGTAAATAAATACGCAGAGAGGAATACAGTCTGGAGGCCAAAAAATCCCCTTATATAGATAACTTCATTGAGACCACCTCAAGTTGTCTGACTAAGTTGCAAATATCAAAAAAATCCTCTCTCTCATAGGATTTCCAGTGCTTTGGGCTTCTAGTTAAGTTGAAAATGTTGAGCGCTTGCCCTCTCTGTGTGTGCTCTTCTGTTCTCTAGTTGCATCTAAGGAAGAGATGGGGCATTTAAAAGGAAGCAAGGAAACATTTTGAGTAGTACGTATGTGGCCTGATTTTCAGTGCCTTCACATTTGGTATTTGGTTTATGCTGGTTCTACTAAGGTGTAATATTTGTTCGAAGCTTTCCCTCCAGCTGGACTGGTCACGACACTACCTTTCCTCTGTTTGGATCTCCTTAAGCATCCACACCTTTAAGCCTTCTGCTAAATATAGATAAAATAGCAAACACTTGAGAATAAGCACAGGCAGCACGATCTCATTAGCTAAATTTCCTTAATAAGCCAGGAATAACTTGCATAACTTTTCAATAATCATAATTAGTATACATATATATGTTATTTTAGCTGAATTAGTTCATTTATATGCTGTCACAAGAGAATGAAGTAAGTGAGGCTGATCCTGCTTTGAGCTGGAAGCTGGATTTGATCCCCTCTGACCTCAACTGACCTATGATCCTACGGTCTAACAGCTCATTTCTATCCCTTGTTTCTGCAAGGAACTGTGAAGTGTTGAAACAACAGACTACTTGACAGCGTAATATGAAATGACTCTCTGAGATGCAAAAATGCCTCTTTATCTCACTCATTTGAAAGTCATTACCACTGTAATAGTGAATCTTCCCCGCCACTTAATTGTATCTGTGTTTCCATCAGAACTACCTGCTGTGGATGACACCTATCACCTAGCTGCTCTTTGTTTATAACTTACATTAGGAAAATTGCATTTCTGATTATGTTAATGACAACAACCCTGGACTATGAGATATGATGGGTAACACAGTGAGGGAACAGCTAAGCAATAAAAATAGGAAATATAGTCACTTGCAGGATTTTTCTCTTTTTTTCATTTCGCTGAGTTGATGTTGAAGTCCATGTGTTTATATTAGCACTGCTGGGACATAGTTCAGGACATTATTTATACAGTTACTTCAGTGGCTGATTGTTAATAATTACCATCCAGAGTTCTTTGCAAGTCAAGCTGGACTCCAAATGAAAGTTGGTAACTGAAGTAATTAGGAGTTAATGTTGCAATGTGTGTTGCCCGTTATATTGTATTCTTGCAATAACATTGAAAACAAATTTTTTGCTTGAAAAAACACAAACTTTTCTCTAAAATATGGAAAATATTTTAAAACGTATTACAAAAGAAAGGCCTTCTGTAACCCTTATGCATTTTTGGAGAGATTAAAAAAATAATAACAAATAATTTTAACACCATTCCCATTTTCCTGCTTCTTTGTTGTTATAAAAGCTCTAACCAAAAGCAGAGTGCAAGTTTGAGCAACTTACGATGTATTAGGTAGCATAAACCATAGAGTCAACATCTATACACCTGTAGCATAGATTCCTTTCACACTGTCTAAAAGAGATGTTCTTTGGTTCGCTTCAGATCTGAAAATTTTGTTTCGGGTTCTTAAAATGTCACTGCTGAATTTTTGGTTTTAGCCAGCATCTTTCAATTCAGTTTCTATGCAAGGAAAATTGATGAATCAACAAAAAAGGTAATTTTTTTTTTGCTATCTAATTAGTTAGGAAGGGACTAACTGCCTCATAGCAGATTTTTAATGTTTTAAAGATTCCTGAAACCTTATGTGCCTCTAGAGTTTACTTTTTTCACCTTTTTTTTCCCTTTTATTTTTTTTTTTTTCCCCAAATTAAGATCTGTAGGCATGGTTGTGAACTGCATGCTAGGGTAAAGAGTTTTCATGGGAAGGACAAGAATCATGATGTAGAGTGTGTTTTAATCAAAATATCAGGTTTTCTGAAATTATTCAGACGCTGCATTTCCACATGACTAATTTTCTATGCATATTTACAGCCTAACTGGACATTTTTCTTCCACCTAGAAGGTACAGGTGCGTCTGCCCTACTTTTTGTTGCGTTTTTATAAATGCTGCCAGAAACTGTAACTGGCAATGAAATTTCAAAGTTCATAATTTATGCTTCCTGCTAGTACTGGCTTTTTATATGTCTGCCTATGACTCTGCAATTGAGTGCTGGGTCAAAGGTTGAAGAAAAAATGCAGTGGCCTTTTGGCCTTTCAGCCTTTTGCCTTGACTATTTCCTGTGAGAGAACAACCTTTAAGCCAGCTGCGATACTCTTCAGAAATTTTTTTGTGATACAATGCCTGAAATTCAAATATCACAGTCTTTAGAGGAGAAAATTTTGAGGTGACAAGTCTGCTCGGACTCTTTCAGGAGAGGTCACAAATAAAGACCTTGTTTCCTCTAAATGTGTCCTGTTCATCAGCTATCACAGTTCTTAGTTTCCCAAATTGTAATGCAACTTGCATGCATTGCTTAGAGAACATAATTTAAGGGCAGAAAATACAGCTTTTCACAGAAATAGACCTGAAAATGAGTGGTGTCCCTCAAGGATTGGTGTGGGAACCAATCATGTTCAACATCTTTGTGACACAGACAGTGAGATTGAGTGCACCCTCAGCAAGTTTGCTGATGGCACCAAGCTGGGTGGTTCTGTTGCTACACTGGAGGTAAGGAATGCCTTCCATAGGGACCTGGACATGCTTGTGATGTGGGCTGGTGCCAATCTTATGAAGTTTAAGCATGCCAAGTGCAAGGTCCTACACCTGGGTCAGGACAATCCCAGGCACAGCTCCAGACTGGGCAGAGAAGAGATTCAGAGCAGCTCTGCACAGAAGGACTTGGGAGTGTTGGTCGATGGAAAAATGAACATAAGCCAGCTTCAGTGCATGCTTGCAGTCCAGAAAGCCAGACATATCCTGGACTGCACCAAGATGAGCGTGACCAGCAGGTTGAGGGAGGTGATCCTGCCCCTCTACTCTGCTCTCATGAGACCTCACTTGGAGTATTGTGTACAGTTCTGGTGTCCTCAACAGAAAAAGGACATGCAACTGTTGGAACAAATCCAGAGGTTGTCCACAAGGATGATCAGGGGTCTGGAGCACCTCCCATATAAAATAGGCTGAGAAAGTTGGGGCTGTTGAGTCTGGAGAAAAGAAGGTTACATGGAGACCTCATAGCAGCCTTCCAGTATCTGAAGGGGGCCTACAGAGTTGCTGGAGAGGTACTCTTCATTAGGGACCATAGTGATAGGACAAGGTGAAATGGGTTCAAAATTACACAGAGAAAGTTCAGGCTAGATATAAGGAGGAAGTTCTTTACTGTGAGTGTGGTAAGGCACTGGAACAGGTTTCCCAAAAAAGTGGTAAATGCTCCATCCCTGTCTGCGTTCAAGGCCAGGCTGGACAGAGCCTTGAGCAACATGGTCCTATGTGAGGAGTCCCTGCCTCCTCTGGCAGGGGGATTGGAACTAGATGATCTTAAGGTCCTTTCCAACACTAAACATCCTATGATTCTATGAATCCATTATAATAAAAATGCTTATAGTGCCTGTGAGGACTTCTCACACACACTTTAATATTGTTGGCTTCAGAGGACACAGCAGTTGAGAAAGGTGCTGACAGTTCCTCAAGAAGTAGAACCTGATTTTTTGTTGTTTTCTTTCACTCTGAGATCTTTTTGCAGCTACATGAAGCCAAGACATCTCTGCAGGTCCTGTTCAGATTGGCTTCCCTGTAGCCATTGCTAGTAACATGGTGGCTCTTGAGATTAGGTACACTGGTGATACAGGCAATGCAATGAGGGCCCTGACAGCCATTTAACATGTAATCTATTCCTCACACTATAGGGCTCTGAGCTACGCACACCAGGAGAGCTTATTCCTGGTGTCCCTGTTGTGTTATTTACCTCTGCTCTGAGCAGTTAAGTCCACCACAGCCATTTAGTAAATTATCAGTTTTCTTATAGGCCCTAAATTGCGCCTAATTAAAAATCTGACCTCCACAAAATAGTCCTCTTCCTAAAGAGACAGAACATAAACAGGAAAAATCAGCTAATTGCTGCAAAAACTGCTTTTGTGGCACTGTAATTGGACCTCAGTGAAATGAATGAACCCACTGGGGATTCCCTAATGAATGTTTAACTGCAAACAGTAGTCGGGCACTTAAGCAGCTAGGCTGATGGTCCCTAATGAAATCAAATAGAATCAAATAAAAGAATTTGGCACTTTACTAACCAGATTTCTTGGCATTTGGACTTAAAAATAGTATGATTCTGGGTAAATAAAATATATTCTGGGTAAATAAAATATATTCTAGGTAAATAAAATAGAAAGAAAAGTTATTAATTAAGCAGTGAAAACTTAGCCACTCTTGCTTGGGTTCTTTCTTTTTCTACTGAAAAAACCCTCAGAAAACTCTACATACAGTACTGAATCTTTCTAAAGAGAACTTCTGTTTTCCTCTTTTCCTGAAAGCACTAAATCCTTTTCTGTTTTCTGTTAATCACATTCTCTGACTTTATTTTGCAATATATTTTTCAGAGGCTAGATGTGATGCTAGCTGCATGATGTAGGCAATTATTATGATCCTTTTCATTTTTCCAAACTTTAACAAGGAGACAAATTCTGATTACCTCAATAATTTGAGCTGTGCTTTGCCTCCAAATATCTATTTAATGCAATAGATAAAATTCAGGCCTGTACAACCTGACTTTGAAAAGCAAGTCATTAAACCCAACCAGTGTAGGACCTCAGTATTCTATTTATGCATTAAGCAAGCTTAAAGAACCATGGACACAGCATCATTTCATAACTTTGTTTGTAATTATTGTAATATTTTAATTCTTAGTTGCATAATGATGGGACCTTGTGACTGATTTCGAGTGTGGGTTATGTAAGTTATCAACTTTCAAAAAAGGTCTTAAGTGGTTTTGTTTAAATTACTATTAAAGATAGTTCATGATAGACCATTAGTGAGTTGTTTACATTGATGACAGAAAAACCTGGCAAACTGTATTTTCATTAGTATCTCACATGTTTTAAATCTTTGCTGAAACTTAGTGAGGTGTTCTGGAGTTATTCCAGGTGAGAGAAATGAGACACTAATAAAGAACTCACAACTAGTTTATGAATATAGGAAAATATAAAGATACTAGCAAATACTGCAAAGGATATTTCTGAAGAGTGGATATTTTACCAGCACCAAGCACTCTGTGAGGACAATCAGGAAACCAGATGTGAGAATCATCATTGCAGTGCGAGGTTGCAGGCCCTACCATAGTGGGTGTCCCCGCAGAGGCAACGTTGACTTGGGTGGTATGAGGCTCTGCCTCTCTGTATTGCGTGAGGCTCGGGCTTTTATACTGACAAAAAATGCACACTCATTCTGATGCAGGGGCCAGGGTACGTCAGAAGAAGTGACTAACAATATCTAGAAAGGTCTCCAAGGATCAGGACTTTTCCAGAGAGTTCTAAAGCATAACTTTTCAGACAGGAACCAAAGCTGGACTTTCCAGGGAACAGCCAAAGCAGGACTCACCAGGGCAGAGCCACCACGGACCATTACCTCACTTGTTAGGCTCACCTAACACGTGAGGTTATGTAGTATTTTGCAAGTATTGCAATTTAACCAAGTGAGATTTGGTGAAAATTCTATTTAATCATGTTTTGTTTGATTTTTTTTTTTTTTTTTTTTGTAATAGAGAAAAGCACTACTTTTCATTGTGTCAAGCTTTCAAATACATTTTTTTTGTTTATGTATTATAAATAAAAGGTCCTTCGCAAAATTATCAGAATTATGAGTTAAAATATCTGCTGGCTCTTTCTTTATGTGTGCAATAAATGGACATTCAAACTTCTTATTAAAAATAGATAGCCTACAATTATTTACCATTGTCAGTGAAATTTTTTTTCTTGAGTAATTAACACAACAGGGATTGGTAGCATCATTCATTACCAGTCTTCTTCTTGTTATCCTTTCTGGTTAATACAGTTAGCAAGTTGCACAGCCCTGTCTAAGTTTGCCATTCAGATCCAAAAAAAACCCCATTGCACTTGCAATGGTGACCCTGGAAACAAATCACAATCTGTCCCTTAATGATATCTGAGTACAGTAACAGTTGCCAACCCCAGTTGTAAAGTCGTAAAAGCTCAAGTACTGATACTTTCAGAAAGTAATCAAGAAGATGTTTTAAAATAAATCAAAGAGCACCAGCTGTTATTCATTTAAGATTTATTGAAAAATAGTTGTTAATGCAGCTTAGGGTAGGAGTATTCTTAAGAAAGTAATACAGGAAACAATAGGGAAATATATTTCATGATGAGCTAAATCATAGCTGTGAAATAAATCCCTTATTCTTCAAGGAGAGGTCTCTTTTGAAAACTGTAAAAGCTGAGAAACAGTAGGTTGGAGCCTGCATTGAAGAAACTTCATAGTTCTTATAGATGAAATGAACCCACAGCACTGGCTAATGTGCAGCGCAAATATTTTTCCGTGTTTGGAAGGGATGGTGGAGAAAACTACTATGTCTGTATCTACATCTCAGATCCCTGTTCGGTGGTGCTGAGCTCCCAGGATACCATACTTGTGCCAATCATACATTAGTGCAACTGATTGGTCCATTATAGTTGCATGCAGATTGACAGTGTTGGAACTGAGTATAGGACAGAAGAACATTTGACATTGATAATCACCTCTCAAACTGCAGCTCTTTGCAACCATTGCAAGAACAGATGGCACTGTCTCTCTATATCTGTTTTTCATTTGCCAGATCACGCTTCTTATAAGATGCACAGTTTAGAAGTAGTATTGTTATCAGTGTCCTATGGCACTGCACAGTACCACATTTCCTTAAACAGCTTCTTGTGCATTTGTGTCTTCAGTGAAGAGATTTTTGATTTTTTTCTGATATTTTGTGAAAGATATTGGGGAGCACTTGCTATCTTTACAATTTTTCTCCTGTATCTGCATCATGAGTACCCAGATTCTAGAGAAATATCTAACCCATTCCTTTTACTTATGCTTTGAGACCTTATAAATGGATAATTGGATGCTTTTTCATTGAAAATTGAACATTTTCAGCTCCTTTTCCTTGAGCAAAGCTTTCTAGGAATAATGTTGCTATTAAAGAAAAGTTTGGGGATATTAACTGAGAAAACTTATTTCCTTTAAGGCTAGACTGCAAAGTTGAATAGATGGTAACAAAGTTAGTAGGTTTATGTGATGAGAGGCTATTTCAGGTCACTGACTATAGTAATCATTCAGTGGTATAGAATAATGGCAGTTTAAATATACACGTTCAGATGTACTCGCTCTATCAGTACCCAGTCTAGGGTGGAGGTCCACCAGGTCATCAAGCAGAGTCACCAGAACATCCCCAACAGGGCTGATTTTAGTCCACATGCCATCACAGAATATGATTTAGTCTATGAGTCAGGAACTTCAATGGCATAAGCTGAATGATTTTGATATCAAAGTTTAAGAAAAAGAATATATTAAAATCTTTAAGAACATTTTTTTAAAAAAAGATAAAAGTTGAAATTATTACTGAAGGTGTCTTATCCAGATTATGCTACTTATTTAACGAGTGTCATGAAGGTATGTAAATTCATATGGATAATATAGAATAAATTATTTGGTTCAGAGCTCAAGATGAGGTATTTGAGTCTATCTCCTTAGTGTACTACACTACTTCCAGATACCGCTCTCTATCCCTAACCTTTTTCCATACATTGTCATTTGCCCAACTTCCTAGTCCAATTCTTGCAATAAATAACAAATAATTCTTCATACATAAATTAAAATCTTTTTTTTAGAGGAAATTTTAATAATAATTTGATGTATCTCTAACTATAATTTTATGTGTCTAATCCTGTGTCAAAAGATGAATCTGTCCACATTTGCTACCTAATGGTTTACTGAGGACATCAGAGTGGGTCTTGCACAGAGCTGCTGCCTACCCTGCCATGACTGAGGCCCTTGGCTCCCACAAGGCAGGGGCAACTGTGAATGACTTGGTCTCCTCAAGAATATTATACTGCTTATAAACAAAGCAGGAGGTATTTTATCTCTGCAAAGTAAGTTTCATTTAATTGGGACTGGCAGCTGCTATTTTCTTGCTATTTATAATAGATATAGGACGAAATTCCTAATTTTCTACAAACAAAAGCAGAGACAAAAGATGAAATTTATTCTTCGGCAAGAATTAATGAATCAAATATGAATGTACATGTACACAAAAAAATCTTTTTATTTGTACCAGTGCCAGGGCTACTTAGCTAGGGAAAAAAAAAAAATTACTACTTCAGTATCATAATCTTTTTCCTCTCTCACTTCTCCATTTCTCCAAAGAACAGCTTTTTCTTCCATTCCTTTTTCCAATTTAATGACTGGAAAGCATTTTTTCCATGTATTTTTTAAAAGAAAAGGATTTGCATTAGTAGCTTGCAAACAGGCAAAGAATTCGGTAGGAAATTCTAGAGCACTGGCAAAACACATCAGGCAGAGTTTTCATGCTAAAATTCATTGCTCTTCTTTGATTTCTGAAGCAGTTTAGACACACACCATTTTATGCCAAACACATTTTGTGCATCACCACAGACACTTTGTGTGCTCCATTTCTTCCCTCTGTCTGTCATTTTTTGAAGATCAGCTGGTAAAGGTTAGTGACACATCTCCAGAATTACATCTGCATAAGAAAATACTTTTTTATAAAACATGATCTGTTACTACTCTGTCCTTGTGTCTGCCCCCAAGAAAGGCCACAAGAAAGCTACTGCTTATGCTATTGGAAGCAGTATCAGTCTTTATATGGAATGTATTTTACATCAGCAAAAATAAGAAAGAAAATTGCTTTCTTACTACTGCTGGAAAATAAGAGAAACAGTAGTCTGTCTCCTTTCAGCATGTATAACGGTAGTCCTCATTTTTTAACCTTCTGCATTTAATTCTTCTGCATTTGTAACAAAGCCAAAATATTTAACTGTCTTTGGCTCCAGTTAAGGAAAGAGAATGGATATTTTTCTTTAAAGCCCTTAATGTGTGAAAAGACAAACATTAGAAATATTAAAAAAAAAAAAAAAAAAATTCATGTCACACCAGCAGGAGTAATATAACTTTCTTATATTCAGCATTTTATATATAAATACATGTAGGTACGTATAGATATAGATAAAGTTATCTAGATTATGAACCAGCTGTCTGACGTGAGGTCTGTGGGAGCCATTTTTTCTGGACTATGACTCTCTAGTCTGAATGGTTTTTGTAGGTACTCATGTGTGACCTGCTTACCAGGAAAGCTGGCCATTAGGCTCCTGTGCAAGCATAATGTGAGAGGTTTGTGGGAAAATATGGATTCAGAGGAAAGGTAATCTCAAACTGGTATTTTTTCAGGGGACTGGAAGGAGGACTGTATGTGGGGGTAATGCCAAGCCCAGTGTGTTTGATATGGGCTCTGGGGTAAGTCACAAATTGAGCCCTGCTGCTCTGGCACCTTATGGTATTTGTCACCACCTCCTCCCACCCTCGGGGCTAGTGGCATTCAACCTCGGAGGCTTACACATAGCTCTGCTGCTTGCACATTTGCTGTTGTCAACTCTGAGCATGAGCAGAAGGGAAAAGTAATTTTCACCAGCAGCACGTTACATGTTTCATTGACTGAAATGACGCATTTCTGAAGCAGTTCTTCATTATAATTCCAGCTGTGAATCTCTGCTCTAGATTTCCCTAGCACAATTGGGATCAGAGTCCCTTCCACCCAATGTGTCACTATCAGAATGTTGAAAATCAATCAATGATTACAATTTGTGATTATTTGCATATCCATAGGAGTAGTATGTTAGCAATTCCAAATCTCTACATTGCCCTTTATGCTGGCAGACATACAATGAAGAAAAACAATAAGAGGAGGGGAAAAAAAAAGGAGATAAGACAACTCCTGTATAGTTTATGTTGTTCTAACTGAACTAAAGCAGTGGTGAGCTTACCAATTTTATATTAATTTTGTCTAGTACCACGAAATAGCGATAAACAGAAAATGTAAAAAAAAAAAAATGTGCATTCAGACATCATCTTTAAATTAAAAAAAACCCAAGTTGCTTGATCTGATGCCATAGTAAGCACAGTGTGAGTGACTTATTCAAAAAAGGAATACTACCTGCAATCTTGGGGAGGCTACAGAAGGGAGCTGAGCAGCGTAGGCACACAAACAACAAAGGAAGAAAATCCATTTTTTCTTCTTCATTTTAGTCTTCTGGCATTAATAAGAAAAGGGAACTTGAGTGCTAAATTTTTTTTATGTTAAAAGGCTCATTTGCAAAAAGACAAAGTAAATGGAAGAAAAATAATTTATGCAGTGAACTGCTAATCCAGCTGTTTTGCTCCTGGGCTTAATTGGATTTACCTAGAATTGATATTTGGTGTCAGCATGTGTTATATCATCAACAGAAGCAATAGTTACCAAACATAAAGAATCTCATCTAAGGCAAAATATTAATTTATTTGACTCATACTTATTGTAATCACTTTTTATTCACGTATGTTACTCCTTAGTATTTTTGCTTGATGTCATCTCATATATATGATCCAGTCTTAGTTATTCTCTCTTAATATCTGAAGCAATTCAGCAATGTTGAAGACTCACAGCTGAATAAAATAGACTAGGAAATGGTTATTCATCTCTTGTTCTGCCTTCCAGGCAGCTTTGCTGGCTATAAAAAGGTGTATTGTACCAAATAGCAGGTGGGTGACATCTGAATTCTTGAGTAAGACATATAATGTAGTGTACAGTACCTTCAGCAATGAGAACTTCACTGGTTCAGCCTGAAAATGTGCAGTTATCTTCAGGTTTGTCAGCTAAGAAACCCCACTTACATACAAATTCAAACCTGAATCTGACCAGCAAAACAGGGAAATGGTACTCTTTATGCAGTACAGGAGAAATAGTGTGTTGGAAGGATGCATTTCATTAAAGGCATGTGTCACAGATTCATCAGAACAGCCAAATAATGTTCCTACTGCTTTAGCTGATAAATATGGTATTCTTCTCTTTGGTGAGATAATAGTGATCCATAATTCATTATATACAAGTATTCAATAGATACTTAGATGTTCTCCCCTGAACTGCATGATTTTAGTGATCTGTTCATTTTGCCTTATTTGTGATGATTGGGTTCCTCAATACCAGTTTGTTCTGGATGTCTGCTCTGGTGACAGAAAATATTGAAAAAGCCAAATAATTAATGCAGCAATGAGGAATACTGTGACATGAATAGTACATGTTTATGAACAGATATCCCTATTTGCTGGTGAGTGAAATGGGATCTGTACTTCTGCCCCTATATTATTTAAACAAATTATTACAGGTGATGCTCCATTTCAGGGTGGTGGGTGAGGATGTGGCTTTTGCACCTTCATGGCAATGTATGGTGGGTGTATGCTCTGCACCCCCCAGGACAAGGGTTGATTTTTGCTCAGCAGAGAATAATGAAGAAGGTAGTTGCAGCTGAGTGCTCACAAGCAAAGTCTCAAAGTCTCAGCTGCTTTCGACCAGCTGTGCTTATGAACCCAGCTGTATACCTGAACCAGTGCTACATCTCAGTGAAGAAGATTACTGCCTCACTCCCCATCTTCTTTTAGTGATTGCAACCTGCTCTCTCCACCAATTTGCTGTCATTTCTGCATGCAGGAGATGGAAGAGCGATTGGAGAATCTGTCACTTAGTGTGGCATTCAGTCCAATGGCCACAAAGCTCCAGGGCTCATGGCCCCTCCTCAGAGCATGTGCAGAGACTGGTAAGTCCGCCATCCAACTTTGTACTGTGGCTGTAGCCTTACATGCCAGCATTGCCTCCATGCTGGGATGCAGTGATAAAGCTGTTCTTTCAGCAATGTGAACAAACTGGGCCTCTTCCAGCCCTCCTGATGAAACACTTACTGCAATGTGGGCAGCATTATCAGAGCCAATGTTCTTTAGATGAGTTTGAATTAAATGCAGACAAGGTCATTCCAAAAGCAGTAAGAGGTCATTGTCACACGATTATGCTGTTAGCTGGCAAATGCAAAAACCCAGAAGGCCCATCTTTTAGAATTTCTATCACCAAAAGCCAAACAAGTAGAACTGCCACTCCTTATTAAGCACTATAGGTAGATTTGGCTGCCTCACAAGCTGTGCAATGAAGGAAGTATTTAGAAAATTGCTGCGGCTGCTGATAATAGACCTTCGGCCACTGTCCCCCATCTAAAGAAAAGGGGTAGGGTATGTCCTTGGGAGTTGAAAGTCATACAGGGGAGATGAATTTCTTAAAACAGCCCTTGCCTCTGGGCATTCTTCACAAGTGTCTCATCTTTGACCTCTGGAAAGGTTTCTCTAGGAGGTAAATTTTAACTTCATTTAGTCTTATTTTGTTTATAATGCAATTCATTGTTAACGCAGCTCCACTGACTTAACATCTTCCTGTTGAATGACCTGCAAAGGGAAGAGATGTTTAGTAACTTGTTCCGTTGATGCTTATGCTCAAGGGGTGATTATTCTGTTGTGGCTTGCTAGGCAAGTCTCACCCTCTGAAGTCAACATGTTGTATAAAGGTGAGAAACACTTGCAAAAGTAAGTGACTTGGAGGGAATCAAATTGGGAAAAGCAATAGTTAGTTTTCCTTCATGTAGATTTCCTGGTACTGAGCAATTTGAGTAGAATAAGAGAATGTGAAAGCGGGTATCTTCCTAGTTACTCTGTTGTTTGTCAGGGAGTGCAGGGCTCATTTTATTTTTCATTCCACTGACATACTACTCTGATACAGCTGATCCCTATGGATGAGAGCTGAACTGTCCCTATCTTTCTGAGCAGGTGTGAATAAGAGTTATTCCTAATGTATCTTTCCTGCGATGGGAAGTAGCTTTGCTGGTGACACTTCACTTTTGGGAGCTAGTGGTGTGGGAAGACCCTGGCAAGGGAGGGACAATTTTGGAAAACAGATCTGAGGCATCTTTCAGAAATTGTAAATACTATTTTTTCTCCTGTCTTTAAACACCAACCCTTAGATACAAGGTAGCTTTGGGGATCCAAATTTTCATTAGCCCTAGAATTACTGCTGTTTATGCTTATGCCTACCTTAATGTTTAAATATTTTGCTTAATCACAATGTAAGTAAGCATGTCTCCTGCTTTTCATTTGTATCTAGTTCTCTAGTGAGTATGATAGAGACATTACTGGACCCTTGTGGTACTGGGCAAGGACCATTTCTTCCTGAAGTTCTAAATAGTTTCCAAACTGGGATTTTTAAAATGGCTATTATTTGGTACAGGTGATAAATATTTCTAATAATTCTATCTCTTCAAAGTTACCATCTTTTTGAGCTGCTTATATTATCCACTGGTGCAGCTCCTGCTTATGACTGGCAGAAAAGCTAAGGAAGAAAGAGTGACGTGTTTTCGTATAATAATTTTAAAGCTTCAAATATTATTTTGAGACGGCTAAGATGAGATAACTGTAATTAGCTACTTATTTATTTGGCCACTTTGAGTATGCAGGTAGTAGTACGCTTGGGTGTATATACATGGGGAATGACATGAAGAATTTGTGCTTGCTTGCCCTGAAATTTAGGAAACCAGTGCAAATGAAAACAAGGCAACACAAATCACCCGAATGAATACATTCCCCCAGCAAAACATAAGAAAGCCTTGATCGAAGATAACTACTGATGCCACTTATAAAACCAAGAAATAGTTGTGGCACAAGCCAGTGCCAACTTCATGTTATAGCTAAAGCTACAATTTCTATTCTTGTTTATTGCTGAAAAAAAATATTCATTTACGGAAGATACCACGTTGTGAGTTAATCAGCCTTGTTGTTTTCCTTGACGTCACTGTACAAAGCAATAACTACTGAAACTCCATAGATGGCAGCATTTCACAAAGAACTCGAACAATCCTTTCTTTTATTTTTTTTCCTTTATTTTTCTTTTAATTCTCTTTTCTTTTCTCTTTTTTTTTCTTTTCTCTTTTTACTCTTGTATTTTTCATTTTCTTTCTTTTTTTTTAGTTGTCTTCTTTCTTCTTGCATTTTTTCCCTTCCCTTCCCTTCCCTTCCCTTCCCTTCCCTTCCCT
>JAOEHY010027920.1:75803-116802 GCA_025447955.1 Psilopsiagon aurifrons | reverse complement strand
CCCGGGCAGACGCGGCCGCCGAGCCCCGCGGCGGCCCAGAGTCCGCCCCCGAGGGAAATCTGCTCCCGCTGAATTCAGACCAAACGCACGCTCCGGCCGCGGCAAACGGCCCTGGGACCCGCGGGTTGAACCCGCTGTGATTCGCACCCCACACGCCCAGCAAACAAGCAGTAACGATGCGCGCCTCTGCTCTCCCCGGACACAGCAGCTCCTCTTAAACACGGGGCGGCATCCCGGATTATTCTACTTACACAACTACCAGTGCACCCAGGTCCTACTCCTGAAACAACCACCAGCTAACTCATAGCTCACTCCCCAGACGTAGAACTCATTTTCATATTTCTCTTGTCAATATATACCGTACAAAACAAAAATGCTACCGGAGTTAACGGCACCCTCTCCCTATTCCCAATAGTCTCCATCTAAAGCAACAGCCATAAGGCCCCGCAGCAGCTGGCAGCACTGAGCAGGTCAGCAGAGCCTCTTCCCAGCAGCAAGGTTCCCCAACTGATTCATTTTCTAGTGGACTTCACTTGCTGGAAACCACAGCCATCAGTCTGCAGTGACTGCAGAAGTATCAACTGCTCTCAGAAGCACATTTAGCTGTAGAAACCCCAGCTCTCTGGATTAATGGAAAACTAGTGCTGAGAATCTGCATTAATCACTGGGGCCAACTATATGCATAACATCAGCACTGCACAGAGGACACACTGTCTCTGGGCTCTAGGCACAAGTATATTTCAAAGCAGTACACACTCAGTGAGACACTTCTCCTTGGGATCTGTAGTTTCATTAACATTTTCCCAGGACCATCATTGATCTGATCTCTTCGTATCATCTAGAAGGAAGCACAGACCCCGGGCGCATAGTGCCAACCCGTACATCACTGCCAGCTTTGTTCCTCAGGTCCTCCGCATGCAACAGTGCCCAGCCCCATTTGCTGCTTCGACAGTCTGCCCTAATCCGTATGGCAGTGCATAGGCTTTTCCATTCAGCACATTGATACAATCTTATTACTCCTCTTAACTGCCTTACAAAACAAGCTGCCTTCTCAGGAAGACCCTATCAATCCCTCTGTAACAACCTGTGCCTGCTCCAAAGGAAGGAAATCTTAATATTAATGGCAGAAGGAAAAAAGAAAAATCCACAAATGTGATGCAAATTTTTCAGAAATAAATTTGAAATCTCCCCCCCCAACCCCCAGTATTTGCCCTGAGCACTGGTACAGGCAAGCGAGAGCGGGACTGACCAGCGCCACAGACCAAACATTTCTGCAGATCATGTTGGGCCGTCAGCTCTGCCACAGCACAGATCTGCTCCAAGCTGAAATCTGCACATTTCAGCACTGTAGAACTAATGGGACTTCAACATCACTTTGCAATAAAGAGTTTCTATCAGCAGAACTTACTCCCAGTTGGGTGTGATTAGCATGTGGGTACAACTACTATATGCTACACTAATAGAACACTTCCTCTCAGACACATCTCTCTGAGAAAAATTTTGTACTGACTTTCTCTTCCCCCTTTTAAAGTCAATCAACTTCAGCGTATCTCCTCGGGTCATCTTCCCATAGGTGTGACAGAAAATAAACCAGAACAGCCATAGCAGAATAAACCATGTTGGGATAATTACCTTAATTACCAGCTGTGCGGATATTATCCTGGAATAGCAAGATGGGTTTTTTCCAATTAAAAAGCAAAGGGCGGACAAAGTGCTGTTCTGGAACAGAACTGAGATAATTTAAGTACCTTCCCTGTATTGACAAGGCTTTAGAAAGGGAAGACTCAGCACAGACTGGGTCCCTGGGAAATGCTGGTGACATGTTATTGATTTAAGATGACTGGCAATCTGTCCTGAAAAGATGCTGGTAAATTAAATACTGTAATGCTCAATGTTTGTCTAAACATATGGATTACAATTCAATTAGTCAATCCCACTTGCAGTACAGTTTTCCAGCACAGTGACTCAGACCAGCTGGAGTGGACCAGCCTGACCTGCCAGGAGGGACACCAAAAGCTGCTCAGTGCTGTGCAGGCAAGTGAGCCAAGTGGCATCATGTGATGCCATTATGCTTCTTCCCCCTCAAGCTCTTACCAAGCTACCAGAATTTCAACTGTGTCGGGGCTTCCCTCCTGCAAAAGCTTTTTGATATGTCTATTCTGCAATATGCAACAGAAAAAGAACCCAGGATCTGCCTTTTGGTTTTGCTGAAGATCAAATGCAACAGTTCTTTAAAGGTGTTTCACCCTTCCTTGAAAACTACTTCAGCAAAGGCACATACCACAGAGCCAGTCACCAAGAGGATGGATTGGTTTTTAAACAACCAGGGCAGCTGGCTTGGGCAAACAGCAGAGCTTGGAGCAAGCTCAGCTCCTGCCTCTCCTCCCTTACATGGAGCTTTAAAAACGTGCCTGAAAAGCATCATGTTACTTGGAATAAAAATATCCAGGGCAAGGTGAGAGAAGGGAGCCAGGAATGACAACCATGAGAGCAGCCCCAGGAGGGAGCTCACCGTGCACAAGCTGCCTGGATGAACCACGCTTCCCAGTGAGCAGCAGCCAGCACTAATCACAAAGGAACTCAGAAGCTGTGTTTTCTTTTCCCACTGCTGAAGGCAGGACAGTGATACAAGCAGAAAAATCTGGGAGACTCACTAGAAAGTCCTAGGTTTGGAGCACCATCGCCATAAGCCTCACTGGTGGGACAGCGCAACGCAGGGGCAGGCATGGGAGCCACCACGGGTTACACGACAGTCCATTCATCAGTAAATAACATCTCTAAGTAACAACTTCTGGGGAATAAAAATTAGAGGGGAGGAATATAAAATAGAGCATCCTTTGCATCTGACCACGTCTGCAGTCACAGCGTCCGCCTTTTACCTTCCCTCAGCAAGTGCCCAGTGCACATACATGCTCCTGCACTATGTGAAATCCGCCCTGGCTTTCCTGCCAAGAATACAGAAGAAAAACAAAGAACAGGTCCAGTGCAATTCCTCATGACACACCATGCAGTTACCCTGCAACACTTTATTGACCTACTGAATCTCCAGAAACTACAGCAGCTTTGCATTTTAACAGGCTTCCATCCACTCACCCACAGAGACTGCTGGTCATCACTGCTAGCAACTGCTTTGAACTGTCCCTATTACACTCCCAAATGCAAAAGAAAACGAGAACTGGCTAAGGGAAGCTCACAGACAGATGGGCAGCTCAAGGAGGTCTTGCTGTGTACTTTTCATAGTACAGCTCACCAGTTAGATTGTAACTGGGGTTTCTAAAAGAGGTAAACAGCCTTTGCCTTCAGGCAATTAACCCTCAAAATGGTGGGGAGATCATCCTTGTTATGGGAAAAAAGCACTTTGAGAAAACAAAAATGAAAAATCACCCTGAAAAAAAAGACAAGAAAAAATCCCTTTGCCTGCCCTGGATAGCAGCTAGAGCTGGTGACACCAGAAGGAAATGGCTTTTTACCTTACTCATGGTAGTTAAATGATCGTGAGTGATGATCACTATGACATGTGTGTGCTCTTGCACATCACCCAGAGCCAGGTGTGTGCTCCCACATGGCCTTGCTTTCCACAGAGGGAAGGAACTGGCAGGTACCTGACACAGACAGGAGGGCAACAGAACTCCAGAGACCTGAGGGCTGTTTAGCATTCCCTGTCTTTGGTGCAGGTGCTAGGGGAAACACCCCGCAACAAAGAACTCAGTGATGCTTCTGTTCTCAGTAGGTTCCCAAACATGGTTCACTGTGAGGCTGCATGTACCAGCAGGACTGCAGGAACACTGCAGGAGGGAAAAGTGACCTGGGACTGATTCAGTTGGCACTGGTGCCCAAAGAAACACACACAGAGCCATGGCTGAGGCACAAGTACAAACCCTCACCCACAACCTGGTATCTGGTAAAGCCAGCTGCAGTGTGACTCTCCCCTGGCCTTGTCACCTAGTTCGATGTGGAGATGGGAAAGACTCTTCATCAGGAACTGCAGTGATAGGACAAGGGTTAATGGGTTCAAACCTCAACAGGGGAAGTTTAGATTGGATATAAAGAAGACATTCTTTACTGTGAGGGTGGTGAGGCACTCAAATGGGTTGCCCAGGGAAGTTGTGAATGCTCCATCCCTGGCGGTATTCAAGGCCAGGCTGGACAGAGCCTTGGGTGACATGGTTTAGTGGGAGGTGTCCCTGCCCATGGCAGGGGGTCAGAACTGGATAAGCTTAAGGTCCTTTCCAATCCTGACTATTCTATGATTCTATGTGACTTCATCTGCTGTTTCAAGCGTCAGAAACAAAGTTCAGCCATAAAGCAACCAAATTCCTATCTCTCAGCAGCAGAAATCCCCAAAGGAGAGCAGTATCTCAATGTCAGCAGTCATTGGGGGTGGAGGAACAGTAAAAGACACTGTTGCCATGTGATGTTATACCTGCTGTAACAGAAAGAATTGCACACAGCATCCGTCACAGCCAACGTAACCTATTCCACAGGGAAGCCTCTGTCAGTGCAGTACAAGGGCTGGTTCAGGCCATTCCCTGCAGCATCATGAGGGCTCAGAGGGCTCCACACATCCCCCTTTTGTGAACTGACCTGCCTGGGGCACTGTGTGAATGCCGTCACTAACTGTTTAAGAGGTGACTGAAGCTAACTTACACCTTTCCCACCTGCAGTTCATACACACTCATCCCTGTCTACAGTGGGCTGAGGCAAAGAGCATCACACAAGCTGCGTCCTTGGATGGATGGTGACATGCAGGACCAGGCACCAGCTCTGCCCGCAAGCGTTTATTTACACCAGAGAGACAGAAGGGGACTGACACAGCACAGTGTAGCAGCTCCCTGAAGATCATGTCTATGGCCCCTTCGATTGTTTTTAAAAATCCAACTGCTGCCAAAGACCTTCCTTCTTCACCTGAAACTTCTGAGATCTTGAGAAAAGGTATTTCTGAATGCAGAAGAGTAAGCGAGGCTTGCTGCTCTGATTCAGTAATGCTTTTGCAAAGGCAGAGACCAGTCAGGGAGAAAAATAGCGGTGCTGGGTTAATAAACGGGGCAGTAACATTGACATTACGGGTAAGTAAGTCATTATGGGCGAGCAAGTCCAAGAGAACAAGTACACAATCTGAATGGGAAAGTAGGGAAGAACTGAATTACACACAAGGGCTTGCAGGAACTTGAATTTTCACGTGAAAAAGGATGACACAGCAAAAGACATGGCCAAAATAACATTCATGGATGTTTATTTTAGCAGCTGCAGATTTTAAATCAAGGAGGGGCTGCCAGTCAGGCCAGAAGTTACAATAATAAGGATAGGAAATGAGGTAAAACTGAACAAAATTAAGTATAGGAACTGGGAGGAGAGGGTGGAATTGGAAACGAGTTTATACAAGGTTTCATCAGAAAGTAACTATGTCAAATGTCAGGGGCTTTTGCCTTTTTTTTTAACTGGCTGTTTTCCTCAGCACACCGGAATCACATCTCCTTACCTTAGAGACAAAATTGCTAACATTTCCCAGAAAGTAGTTTGCTGGGGTTTTTTATGCTTCCAGCTGCTATCTGATAAATACAGATTATTATTGCATCTTACACACTCATTTGTAAAGAACAGTGTTTAATTTTTAGATTGCAAGTTAAATTTGACTTGCAAAGGAATGCAGCAAACTGGGTCTGGAGTCTGGAACAACAAATGTCTGCGTGATCACTGTACAGAACATCTTCACGGCAGAGCAAGGATTGCTGCCCATTTTCAGGAGGTTTGTCTACTGAACATGCAAGTCATCCCCAAATACTTAGTCTAAAGGACTCCTATACCTGAGCACAGCAACTACACTTCGACATTTACTTCTCTTCTTTCTATTTATTTTTAGCTGCAGTATTTTCTGCAGGTACAACACACAGCGTGCCCATAACCAAAATTCATCCTGGAAGCAATTCACCCAGTCAACAGTTTATACATAAAATGTAAGTATTTCAAACCAGCAGATTCATTTTTCCTGTGAACACAGGTCATTTGTGATTCCTGTATAGCCTTTCTTGACATATTGTTCTCTTATTTAAAGCCCTTCTACTATAATATACACATTGCACATTGGCTAACACGCCACTTCCCAGAAAGCTACGCAACAGAACTGGCTTTAGAGGCTCTTTTCCTGTTCAAAGGTAGCATGTGGCTTAGCTCCCAGTGCCGTAGGTGCTCCAACATTAGCACCATGTAAGTTGTCAAGATTGCTCCAAGTGGCAAATGAAGCTTTTCAAGGGCAAGGAGAAGCAATGTAGGCAAAGGGCGGTCCTACAGCACATGAACATGCACTCTCCCAGGGCTGCAGACAAGCTGCTTTCAGAAACCTAAGAAGAAAACACTAAGCAATGAGGCATCAGAGGGAAAGATGTGCTCAAGGAATGATGGGCACCCAGCAGAGCAAGGCCACAGGGCACTTGTCCAGAAATCCATAGAATTAATCAAATACTGAAATCACTATGTTGCTTTCAGTACCCTTGTAAAAATCAAGAAGCCTCATCCAGAGCTCCATCTAGAAACAAAGCCTACCGCAGCAGCAGCATCTCCACAGCATAAGGTGAAAAGTTGGTCAGGCCCATACCTGGTCTGGAAAGCACAGAACAGGGCGTCCTGTGCTCAGTGCTTCCCTCCCCAGCTCTCAAGGTGATGCATTAGCCTAATGTTACAAATGCCAAGATGCCAATACACAGATCCATCAGCGTGGAATGTCAACAAACCCCCTGCTCTCAGGGCCCTACCCCAGTGCTCTGCACTGCTTCAACTCCGCATTTCCAAGAGAGCCTTTCCCAAGAGCCACCTGTGTGTCACTTTTGTTGTGAAGACCAACAAATGTAGTGAGAAAAAGTACATGTCCCCGCATGGGAGACCTGGATCTTCCCAAAGGAAAATAAGGACCCTATTAAATAAATGCGTTCAGACATACATGCTTCAAACACATTAACAGAATGCAACTTCTCAGCCACATTTCCTGCGGATGATAAAAAACCCTAGGCAAACATTCATCTAAGGCAAAGGCAAATGGCAAAAAGAAGTCTGGATCCTGTATTTCTTGCTTCTTCAAACACCAGAGCCACAATGCACTAGACAGCTATCTGCAGCAGCTCGCAGAGAAGTATCTTCTGGTTTTGCATTGGAGAGCAGAGCGTCAAAGCCTTTACTGTCTCTCTTCAATATTTAACAAATGTGGGGGGAAAATACAGCTTACTGTTATTTCAGGCTGTGAAAGGGCAATGCCAAGCTAGACAGCTAAAGCAAAGCAAAGTACTGATTCATTTCTGAAGGTCACTGACTCCACGGGAAGCGGTACGCATTTACTCTATTTTTACCTGGAGGAAAAACATGATTCTGCAGTTTGTTTACTACTTCCTGAAAATACATTTTGCACAGCTAAACCAGCAAACCAAGAAGTCACATTTAAAAGCCACCAATCCAAGCACCTCTCTCTGACATGGGGTTGCGTTTCCTAGCCCCTTCTTCCATCAGTCATTATATCACACAAGCCAAATCCCAAACCAACCAAAACAGAAAGCTCCGAAAAGCAGCTACAGATTGCAACACTCACTCAAGACAGGAGCCGTTTCCAGACTTCCAAGGCTCCGGAACGAAGGAAAGCTATGCAAAAAACCCACCACAGAGACTCCACAGCAGTGCCTGGAGGAAAAAACAGCATTTCCATGGCTGATGCCACAGAAGGAGGCCAAATTCTACTGGGGATTTAAATAAAACAGCCCAATAAGACAACTAATGCCGTTCCAGTGGTGCTCCCCCATCTTCTCACCTTTGCAGGCTCGCACAAGTCCCTCTCGCAGCACATGCAGGCACAGCAGCACCACATAAGCATCACCCAGGTGCCCGGTGCTGCTCGAGCCGCCGGCACGGCCCCATCCGCCGCTGGCCACAGTGGGCTCTGGGCCCCTGCTGAGCCACCACGGCCGCTCTGTCCAGCCCAGCATCGTGTGCAGGGCGCCGGTGCTGCTGCTGGAGCACACCCACAGCCGGCCTGCGCCCGCTCCCGCAGCAGCCAGCATCTCCTTCAGAGGCACAGAAGGGCCAGAGCTGACAGATTTAAAGCTACAGAGCTTTGGCTTTCCACCCGTGTTCAATGCATGGCACTATTTATAAAACTGAGCCTTTGAGCCAAAAAGACTGTAGAGGGAACAGACAGCCCCATCGGGAGCAAACTGACGGCATCAAGGCAACACACACGCTCCTCAGCATATGCAAAACAATGACTTGGTGGCAAGATTCAAGCAGAATTAAAAATGGAGATTCAAAGAGGCCCAGCAGGATAGAAATCCACCCACAAATAGAGGTATGCTCTATTTATAGCCCCACTGAAACACTGCTATTTGATAATGGCAAAATCAAATTTCAGAAAATTAACATGATCTCCTGAAAGGCTGAAACCCTAATTAGGAAGTAATTGTCACGGAAGGACTCAAGTACAGAGCCAGCAACAGCATTTTAACCACAGCTGTCACTGGTGCATGAAGAAATCTCACTGCCTCTTAACCAATGCCCTCGACCTCCCTGTCAAAGGAAAGGTGTTGTACTGTCTTATTTAGAAGATGTAAAGCAAAGGCTCCTCACCCTGTTGGTGACAGCACCTTATGCCATCAAGCCCTAACCCTTCAGATACGTCTTGAAAAAGCGACCCTCACCTCATGGCTGCTTCTCCCGTTGCTTTTCCCTGTCGCACTGATAGTTCCTGTCTGTAGCAAACACCATTACTCACCTAGGACAGGGGCAGACGATCACAAAGCAAAGCTACGCGTAATTGAAGTTTGACATCTTCAGAACCATTAACGCAGTGTATGCAAGGTGCTCCCAAGGCTAAATACCAGGAACTGCCAAATCGACAGACTGGAAGCAGGCATTCAGAGGCTTCCTGCAGCATTAGCCATGCAGCCTGGCTGCAGCCAGCAGGATTCAAGGATGTATCTCTCCTCTTTGCCTATCTGTTTGAGCCAGATAGGCTCAAATATCTGTCAGGGGCTCTATCAGACATTGCAGTGCTTGGCTTTGGTAGGGTTGGGCTGTTTTGGTTTGAGTTTTTTCAGATTATTCTCTTAACTCACAGTACTGCACAGGCAACGTAAAGAAACTGTGCACCGAAATGTTAATTCAGAAAATATACATTCCAGCACATATTTCATAAAATAAAGGATGAAGGAACACAAAAAAAGGAGGGCAGCAATCAAACCAGCATGCTGTGCAATCCCGCAACTGGGCTACATGCAGCCACCAACGTGGAACGTACTGCACTGCGCTGGTACAGATCTGGTTCTGCAGGCGAGCTCACTGACATTTTGCTCAGCACGAACGTGCAGCAGCAAGCACCAGCAGAGCTGTGTTCCCGGACACCCCGTACGTCAGCTGCCCAGAGCCAGTCCCTGCTCAGCAGGCCTGTGGTTAGGTAGAGATCACAGAACACATGGCTGCAGTAACTGAGGCAAAAATGTGCACAGAACAGGAATGAAAACGAAAACTACACAACTGACCGTATCACCACATATTTGATACTTCAATGCAGTGCCATGAAAATGACTGCAAGACCTAGAAATCACAGGAAATCTGATTCAACCCACATTTTCATTAACATTTCTCTGTGGGGATTCTCAGGGACAAATGGTAAGAGGGTTTCTAAGAAAGTTACTACCTTATGGGAATATCAGATACTGAGATTCTTTGGTCATGGAGCGCTACTCTGGCAAGAGGCAGACAACATTCAGTCTAGTGGAGCTATGGTAAAGGAGGCTTTTGAAAAGGAATGTTGATACTCCTCACTGACCAAGGCCAAGCAAGTATACTGAGAAACCATCCAATTTCTGTTAATGATAGCAGACCCCACCTAACAGAGGTGAGAGGAAAGGGAGGTGAAATTTCTGTTGCAGAAAGGACATCATTAGCCACCTTTGGGAAGCAGTTTATGTTGAGTTCAACCCAGCAATTGAAGCCCAAGAATGTCACTATTATTCAGATAGATCATTTCACTGTATAAAGCAACAAACAGATCTATGGAAATATGCTCATTAGTCTACTTCATACAATCATAGAGTCTTCACGAGCTTTACAGAGCAATAAAACCAAAACCAACCTACCAGGCTGAGTACCACCTCCATCAAGAGAAACCAGCCTCACCCCTCAGCAAAGAGGAATGCATGGTTTCTTCAGTGTATTCTGTTATCTCCCTCAAGGGCAGCAACAGCGCGCTGATGCTTGGTGCTGCTACAGGCAGGCTTCTATACCCAGGAAGAAATAGAAACATCCTAAAATGAGCACTGACAGTTACTCCTCTGTGGAAAGAGAACTCCAACAACTCTGGCAGGTCACTGCCGCAGTGGACTGGTGGAGCCAGCCTCGTGCAGGAGACGGTAGCTGCTGCAGCAGGACCAGATGATGGGACCAATCCTCAGTACCATGGGAGACAATGACAGTTCCTGGTGTCCAGCTGAGAGCAGAAAAAGCCTCATAAACCAAGAGAACTCCCAGAAGGGCACTGAGCTCCCTGGCCCACCCACAGGCCCAACCCCAGCACAGCAACCATCACCCGTTTGCATTCTACAGCATTTCTGTCCTGAAGTTACTTGGTAAAGCTGGAGAGAGGAGGGGTGGTGGAGGAGGCACATGAGCTTTGATGCAGCTTAAAAACTTATGGAGATTAGATGCCCACATGACCCCTGTAACACAGGGAGAACTCTTTCTAAAACCCTTTAAAACCAAAACCCTCGGGGAAAAAAACAACAGAGGCTATATCCAGACATTTGGGGAAACAGGAATGCTGCCAAGTATTAAGGAATGTGAAATACAAAGCCAGAGAGCGAGAAACTGTTGGAAGATTCAAGAACTGAGTTGTGATCACTCCTTCACTGTGCTGTTCCCCAAAGCGGTGCTCGGACTGTAGAGAACAGGTGACCTCAGACGTGTCACACTGCATGCCTTAGTCTCTTCTGCATCAAGCACAGACACAACCACACACAGACGTCAGACCAGGCTGGAGGGTCCTCACCAGCGATGGGCTTCTTCAGCTCCTTCTACAGAGACAAACACAGGGCAAACTCAAGCAAAACTGCATGTGTAAGACAGGTCTTACTGAAAATGGGGTTAGACCAAGACAAACTCATTGACTTTCAGGTACACAAGGGCTCCTGCAATACACCTTCTGTCTCTTTACACATCTGGAAAAGTTTTGCACTTCTGAGCATAGGTATAAAGAAGGACAACTTTAAGTTAGTTACATCAGGAAATAAATGCTACCCAATTGTCCTCAAAGGAGGCCCATAGTAGGCATACAGCTCACAAATCCCCCATGTTAATGATAAAAAGCCAGCTGAGGAACCTGCTTCTGTCACTGTGACACTCTCAAAAGCTTCAACACTAATACTTCACATACAGAATCTCTTCTAAATGTAAGCACTGATCAGACATTTACATATGGTGTTTCAGCTTCAGTCCTCCCACCTAAGGAAAGTGGAATGCAGAGCTGCACAAGATAAAGGAGCCAGTGCAGCTGAAGGTGGAAAGCTGGCCACGGGAAGAAGCACAGTCCATGCGGAAATGTCAACACACAACTACCCCGTGCACAGAGTTCCAGTCAATGCACTAGTGACCAGGCAGGCAGAGCTGGAAGAAGATGAGCAAGTGGAAAGCTGGGGGTGTATGTACATGTGTATATAGGCAGAGTAAAGAAGGAATGGAAGTCTGTGCATGCAAGCAGTGTTCAAGACCAAGTTGGACAGAGCCTTGGAGAAACCTGGTCTGGTGTGGAGCTCCTGCACATGGCAGGGGGGCTGAAACTGGATGACCATAACGCCCTTTCCAACCCAAACCATTCTATGATGGAGGAAGAGGAGAAGGAAATATATACGTACGAAGAGAAGAAAAGAAGGGGAGAAGCAAAGGAATAATGGCTTATTAAAACCTTAAGACAGGAAGACTTGCTTGGCAGTCGACACATTTTAAATAAGTATTATAACCAGCTATTGCATGGATATGTATTTAGCTTTCTGTTTCCATAACACTCGATACTCACAGCAGTGACAGCTTTTTAACTTCAATCAATTCCTTCATCATGTACTTTTTGTGCCTGACTAAACCTGAGGTTGTACATTATAAATAATTTTGCATAACCAAACTAAATGTAATACGAGTATCTCTCAGAATACACGTGGACTGTACAGTGCACACATTACTCTTCTCCACTTGGCAATTGTAAAACAGCAACATCATTGCAAAAGTTGTCGCAATTTTCAAATTAGTAATCTAAATTATCTCGTTGGGTTTTCTGCCAGCTCAGCTCCAGAGCCATGTGTCAGCAGCTACGCATAGAGCCCACGCACTAAAACCAAAATTCAAAGTCAGCATGCACCACCAGCGTTCAGCTGGGACTGCATGCTCAACAGCAGTCAACTCATTCTGGGGACTTCAGAAAGAAAACATCCTTCCTGAAGTCCAAAGAATTCGTAAGTCTCTTGATCTGCTTGAAATGTAACAGGCTCAGCTTTCTTCTAAACTAGGAAATCCCCCCCTTGATAAAGCCAAAATAAGTGGGTTTATAAAGAACAAAACACCTGCTTTACAAGTACTCAATGCTCACTTCAGCTCCAAAGGACTCTGTTCAGACAGACAGCAAGCAGGAAGATGCTCAAGCACTTTATTTAACTCCTTAAGCAAACCGTGGACTCCCTAGAAACATGGACCCGCAGAACCTCTTACTCATGCTGCAAACCTTACTCCTGATACAGCACTTGAATCCATCAATAAGAAATGTCATCCTGCTCCCTTTCCATCAGCTCACTCCTGAAGAGCAGTTCAATTCTGCAGCTTTTTCTAAGTCAGGGTAAGTGGGATCCTTGACGCTGAGCTGTAGCAGATACGATTCATCTCCCGAAAACACTTCCCCTTGGTTTGGGAAGCGCTGCATGACACAATGAGGAACAGCGACACTTCCCTGTCTCACAGCCTCTACGATGGCCATTGTTGACTAGGGCTGCATCACTGCTTCGTTGTGGGTCCTAGCTTTGAGTACAGCTTTCCTTGTACTTAGCCACACTGAAAATACCAGTTTGATAAAATAAGGAAAAGGAAAGAAAAAGAGGAAAGAAAGGGACCTCCTCTGTTGCGTTCATCAAAACTTCTCGCCCCACAAACAGGGGTTCTCTCCCAGGAAACACAACCTTTCTCCCTAACTCTTTTAAAAGCTACTGCTGGGGCCTTCAGGGCAAGGAGGATCCCTCTTCAAAATCACTGACCTCAAAATCTTATTTGTCAGGCAAATCAAAGATATCTTCAGTAGGAAATGACATAACAATGATAGTCTGCAGTGAAGTTTTAAAACAGGCTGTATTACCTACTCTTTTTCTTCGCAGCTGGCAAAGTACTAAGCCTTCAGTTAAAGACCTTGGAAAACCAACTACTGACAATGCTGAAAACACCATCTGATGAGCCATTCCCTCATGTTTTATGCCCATTTTGCAGCTGCTGACAACCTTACTAGCACTTTAGGCTCATAAGATTGAAGAGGACAAGGACATCTCTCTCTCGGGAGGAGGTACTGACCTGATGTCTTCTACTATCTCCAGATAGATGGAGAACCATGAAATCAGACTTTGGCAAGTAGTGGGAAGAACTAATGCAATTTCAAAATAATCTTATTTAAATACTTAGTTGGATATTTGTATGTTTCTGCAATATGTGATATTAAATATTTAAGAGCTCTCAAAGAACTGGATGTTCACTTCTAAGTTTTGTCCAGATACAGAAATTCATTAAGATAAATCACTAAATCTCCATAGAACCCCTAGAAAAGGCAACATTCAGTAGTGAGATTTAAATTCTCTAAACTTACCAGTGCAGTACTAACAGGATGTCAGAGTAGCCACACAGTTAATTAATTTACAACATTTGGCTTAAGGAAACAGATGGAAAAGTTAAAATACTGCTACCTTAAGGTAGCCTTAAAATGAACACAGATTACTGAAAATCCAGAGCCACAAGATTTGTCTTTATTTACTAGAACTTTAATGGGTGAAGAGTTAGTAATCGAACACTACTCCTGAATCAGTAACTTCAGTGCTAGGAGGCACCTTGACTAAGGCTTTTTGGTTAACTACATGGTGATTAGGAACTTTCTGCACAGCTGCACTCCCTAATCACAGATATCTGGGCTTGACCCATATTAGCCCCCAAAACTGAAAGCCAACAGCCTGTTCCCATGTTTACTGCCCAGGGACAAGGGCTAAAGCCACCTCCTTGCTGCCATATACAAATTACAAACCCCCGGGTGATTATAAATGCTGCAATAATCTAACAGTATAAAGTACCATTTTGATGAGAAGCACTTTAAGCTAATGCATTATTTAACATTTGCCTTCTAATTTAAGCTCCTAGACTTCAAAGTCACTGCACAGAACTGGAGCTCCCTCCTCTGTACCTAGCTACTGGGATAAAGTCAGGATTGACTGTATTTGTCTCTTTTCAGATTTCATTCCAAGGATGCTCTCCACAGCACTTGTGTTCCCTGGTCACAGTTTGCTGCCCTGGTTTTAACCCCTGTAAGAAAACCTTCCTTTCCCCACACACATTTCCAGAAGTATCCAAAATGTTTCTACAAGCACTTTAATAATGGGAGAAAGATCAGTCCCTAGACGTTGCATCCTGTAGCCCTAAGTGCAGCTGTAGTGATAGTGCTATTTGTAACCAGCTTAGCACAAATGATGCCAACACCCTGAATGTCAAGGGAGAGGCCAGGCAGGCCCTTCGGATGCACTGAGAGTGAAGTGCCACCAGGCATCCACCCACAGCCCAGTGTTATTAGCCAGCAGATGGCTCCAGGACCTAGGCTGGAGAGGTAACCTGCTGTGAACAGGCCTGGAGAGGGCCTGCAGGTCCCTTCTCCCAGGGCACCCTCCCCATTACTGCTGCACCACAGGGACTTTCCCACAGCAGTGATGAGAACTCTGGGTGCTGCCTGCCAAACTGCTTCCAGACCAGATCTGCACACATGGTTAAAACAATGTCTATTTAGAAAATGACTTCTCAATATTTATAACCTAGTGAGGAGAAGCTTCAGAAAATATTTGCTGAGCTTATCTACTGCTACGGATATTCACGTGATTATCTAAAACCTCACTTTACGCTAATTTTTTAGCACTGATTAAGCTCCACTTCCAAATGCAAAATGGAACTTTAAGGACTTCCATCCAAAGGACATGCAAAACTGCATTATACCCCACTGAAGCAAAGGAGAGTGCAGAAGAAAATTCTAGCTTGGCAGCAGAAGATCAAGTCGGAAGTTTCCTGGTCTTGAATGGAAGTGGCTAACTCACTTTCTTCTTCCTCATGAGAAATCAACTGTTCATCCCTCCCAGTGTGTCTGTGCTGCAGTGGAACCCAATCCTGCCTAGCTACAGGCTCTGTGCTCCCTCCGGCCTACATTTACATGCCAGCTGCAGAATTCCTGAGGAGGCCAAGAAGTTCCTCCAAGAGAAACATCGGGAGATCAGGAGTCACATTGGCCAAGGTCTGCTCTGGACAGCCACTGCCCGGGTCCGCCCTCTGACACTGCCGGGCTGGTGCTCACAGTCCCTCACATCACTTCCAAGGCACCCCCATGTCACGCTGCCCGGAGGGCTCTCAGTGCAGTGTCTGAGGAGGGCTCTCAGCGCTGGCACGGTGCTGCGTGTGGCTGATCACCCCTGAGGATGGTAGCCTGTAGCAGTGCCAACTTGCCTGTGCTTGGACCCTGGCATGGACCAGTGCCCAGGGACCGGCCTGGGGCTGCAGCGCTCCACACACAGGTGGTGTGAGGCAGCCCTGGGCACTCCTTGTGAAGCGAGGAAGACCACCTGCTCCCGGACTCCATTCCTGTCCTTTTTTCCAGGTGCAGGAAAACCTCACAATCCAGGTTGTTTTAGTAATTATTTTTTAAAGTAAACAATTAATTGGTTAACCTGTCAGAAATCTGCTCCTATAAAACTATCCTCCTTCTTCCTGACATGGTAAAATACTAAATAAAGACTTCTAGCATGCTCTACAACATTGCTCTGGCTCAGCAGAAAGCCCAATCAAGGCACAATGCCCAATCTGCACAAAGGATAAAGTTTACCAATGAAGCTGCAACACAAAACTGCACAGTGATGAAATGTGATTTTCCAACTAGGCTTGGCATGTCATTTCTCAACAATGCTGGCATGAACACCATTACTGTCCTAAACAAGTCTAACTGATACAGAATACACCTACCCCCAAAAAACATTTCTTTCATTGTTAACACTGTTTTTGCCAATAATATAAAGGCAAACAACTGTAGTTGAAATCGCTTTTATTTCCATCAAACAAAATTTCACTCATCAGCTTTCAGTTTTATTGGATTTCTAAGTATCAAATTGATTATTTCTGGTTATCACACTGTTAAAGAGTTTTGAACTACCAAACTTTACCCTCTCACTCTTTTTTCCTATTAAAACATAAGAAGAAAAAAAACCAAATCCAAACCCACAAAAAAAAGCCCCACAAAAAGCATCTTCTCACCCTTCTGCAGCTGTCTTGGTGGTTTGGTTACTGCCGTTCGGTGACTGAACTTCCTTAAAGTGTTCACAAAGACCACTGACATGCTGAGCTGCTGCGTGCCAATCACAGTGTCAGAAGATGCAAATTGCCTTGGCTGCTGCACTGCCTGAACCTGAAGTCTGTAGATAAAGATTTAAGGTTTTGTTCCTACCTTGCAACAAGCTTAGAGTGTGTAATAAGCATGCGACACGATAGGTTACTACAGCTTAGCTGACACAGGCTAATTTGTGAACACAGTAATACATCTGAGGTCTTACATTCATTAAAATGGCTTGGATACATTGAATTTGATAGCTCTCCCCTCAGCTCAAAAGGGAAAGGTAATCTCAGCACATGCTTCTTAATTACTAAAGCAGCTTCATGTCCACTGTCGTTTACAGATATACTTCCTCTGGAAAGCATACATTTTTCTTTCTGTTTGCTCCTGAATGCTCTTCTGCCATGAAAAGAAAGTCACAGCACAACTGAAAATTTTCAGCTGTATTTGAAACTGACCGGACTTCTACAAAAATCCTAAAAGCAGAAAAGCTGACAAAACGCGCTGACAGCAGCACGGAAAATTCAGCAAGTCCATCCATCAGATCCACATAATACGATTTCTGAAGTATAATGTCACAACAGACTGGGTGGGGAGGAAAGCAGATTCCCCCTGAGCCATAAATAAGATGTGAATACGTTTTAGAACCCAAAACCACACATGAATGGAAACTATGAAGAGGGCCACTGACTACATAGATGACTTCAGACGAAAGAAAGTATTGCTGCTCTCGCAAGTTTCAGAGCAAGTGCTGAACAAAAGAAGTATCCCACCTCTGTGTGTGCACTGGGTTCACCATGCGCAGGAGGCTGGCAAAGTCAGTGGCTGGCAAAAACCATCTTGAGTGACTTCATTGACTGATCAATCCAAAAGTCACGAGCTCTGATAACCTTTGCTCAGTGTGATCCTATCCAGAAGCCTAAGAAATTACATCATATCAAACCATTGTATGTGGGTGGATCCTTATAATGATAAAATCTCTCAAGATGTGCTCAAGCTCAACTCACTGCCAGCAGGAAATTCTGCCCCTTCCCACAGCCTCGAGAGGCAGCTGGCTGTTGCAGAAACCAGCATTTGTGTTCGGGTATTTTCAGGTTATATTTGTCTTCTCCATCAACCTTTCCCAAATTAGCACCCCATTCCTTTCCAAATACTAGTCTATGGGTTATAGCATGTATGACCTTAAACCCAAACTAATGCATTACTGATGGTGAAGAAATGGCTAAACTGATGTTGTCTTCGGAATAGAGTTCTTCATAAAGCAGGAAGCATTTGCTTTCGCATTTCTCTTACAGTAATGCGATTAAAAAATCTTTTAATACTACAGACTGCTCAGGAAGATGCTCCTGGCTCTGACTTTTTTTCACTGGTTTGTCTCCCACATTGCACAGCTGCAGAACTGACTCCCAGTTTCACTTTGTGCATTTGGACACCCACGAATGTGCTGTTTCTACATCTGTCCTTTCCCAGTTTGGGGAACTCTGACCAGCAATTAAATTGTTCGGGATATGACCCTAGTTCTGTAAACAAACGAACCACTGTTTGTCCTATGTTAACAGCCACCTTCTCTATGTTACTGGTAACAAAGAAGATTCCAGTTGATAACATCCCGTGAATTTAATAGCTTGGTTAATGTGAGGAGGCTGCACCATCCCAAACAGCAGTAACAAATCATCCTGAACAGTAAGTCAAGTCACTGTCCTGGGTTGGTACCTCTTGGTGGCCTTGGTGAAAGCAGAATGTCAAAACAGTATTTAAACCCCCCCAAAAAACCCAAATGAAAACCACAGGAAAAGAACAGCCCCAAAACCCCCAAACACCCCCTGCTGTTTCTACAAAAAAAGAAACCCCCACAACTCAAAGCTGTTTTCAACAACAAATAGATAATTCTTCCTTGCAGATGACCTACAAAAACATTTATGTTTTTTTTAAAGTATGTAGCACTGTGCTATTTTTTCCATTGACAGCTTATAAAAGACCACTCAGACCACGTCCTTCCCACTACAAAACAAGATTCTTCCCTTTAAACCACATTTCCTTAAACTATAGGAATCTGAATAGCAGAAAACCTGATCTTTCCTGGCTTTGTTGGCAAGGTATTGAAGACCCAGCTACTTGCAGCTAAGCAGATGACACAAGAAGCCTGAACTGTTAAAACCCAAAGTATTAGTCATTGCAATGGAGTACGTACCACAGAAAAAGCTGAAAACAGAGTGACTAAAAATACATGCTCCTTTTAGATAGATCAGTCATCACTTCTCTTTTGCACTAGTTCTCCAGGCATCTCAGCCTCGCTTTGGTAATCCCTCATCCAAAAATATAAACCCCTTCCTTGCAAGTTGCATGAAAGCAAAACCCACCCAAGGCAGGGCTTCCATTCTACCCTCAGCTCACCTATAAATTCTGTCAGTGGCTCTACATGCTGCTCTGGCCGCCCAGCAGAGCTCCACAAAACAAAAAGGCTCCCCGAATGAAAAGAAAACAGTTTGAATGCTTTTAGTATTTTCACGTTTCTTTGTTCCAACAATGCAGCTCTGTCCCCAGGGAATGAGTGCATGCGGCCCAGCACAGTGGGGCATTCTCCAGATCTTGTCCCTGCAAGCACGGCTTGCGCCTGCTCCCTGGAGCCGTGCTCCGGGCTGACCCACTGTGACCCTGGGGACTGTCCCGAGCCCAACAACCCACAGACCACACAGCCAAGGAGATCCTGCTTCCAGCACCACCTGCATCTGCCAGGGTGGGCACAGGCAGCAGGATCGCTGGGCACAGCACTGCAGTGCCAGTGGGGAGAGAAATCAGTGCTAATGCCTCCAACAATGGCAGGACTGGTAGAATTTCCTCTAGATGGAGGGACGGGAACTGTTGTGGGGTTCACTGCTGTTTTCTTCACGAAGCCCCCAATTTTAAAGCCAAGCAAATATGATAGTGAAACTAGGATATGCACACAGGCTTTCAAAAACAAGCATGTTTCTCTCTTAAGAGGGAGTTCCCTAGAACTGCCTTAGTGTCCGATAAACACAACCATTAAATGCTAAAGAGATTCTAAACATTACTGAAAGTTGATCTCAGCCAGGTTTCCTCCACCGCCCACTCCATCTGTACATAGCACCTTCTGACAACTTGTCCAGGTTCTGTGTTTGGGACAAATTAGGGAACACTTTGTGGAGGACCATCAGGAGGAAGCCTGATCTCAAAGCTCCCTGGAAGGAATCACTTCCCAAAACTGGAGAACCTCTAACTGTAAGCCCAAAAGTCATGGAGTTCTGGTATTAGAATGTTTTCTAATCATTAGAACATTCAAAGCGCAGATTCTCTGAATGCATGGAGAATCTCCTAACACAAAATCTTTACCCCCGCACCAAGAACAGATCAAACACTTTAAAGACAAACAGCACCTCAGTAGCGCAAGCAGCTTTCCCTGGTTTAATAATGAGCCCAAGCTGGGCCACGAACATTGCTTACTACAAAGCAACAGCAGAGGAAAGAAGTCTAACTCAGCCTCATGAGAGGACAGAGACAAGACGCTCGAACTCAGCCCTTTGGCGTCACAATAGGCACCAGCTTGCAGGCTGATTTTTAAAAAGCAAACTCCAGCAGCAAACACAAGTGCTGAGCCTGGGCATTCGCTGGGGACCCAGGTCCCTGTAGAGCAAAGCAGACGCATGCACAACCTTAACACCGAGAAAGGAGAAAGCCTGAGACGTACGGTTTGGGAGGCAGGCAGTGAGCCCTCCATGCTGGGTGCGTGGTGAGGGAAGCGCACGGTCTCACCCTGCACCCCACCGCCGGCCGGACATGCCGTACCGTGGAGTTACGTTAGCAGAGACCAGCTCCAGCCCTGCCAGGCTGAGTTCTGTCCTGACAAAGCAGGACCTTGTAATACGAAGCAGCAATACCCTGGATGTCTTGGCAGAAGCCCCGAACGCATGGTTGAGAAAGCAACTGCAGCTCTGAACAAGAGAGGCATGAAGGCACTGCACAAGAGTTACCGAGTCTGCTAAAAATACTTTGACCCCATCAGGAACACAACTGAAGCGAGAGTCTTGTTTTCTGCAGAGTAACGAAACCAAAATGCAAAACACATCTGCTGGCAATGGTCTTAAAGTTTATTTAATACAAACAAAAGCCCAACATAGCCTCGAACAGGAAAACACATCCCATTTTCTTCCAGCAGGAAGACTGCTGGTTGAATGACACGCTTCAGACCTCTTCTAGAGCACTGGGCAACCTGTAACCTCAGAATCTCTTCCTCTGCACCCTGACAGCAGAGGTTGCTCAGGCTCCTTAAACAAGTTCAAGGGGCTAACTGACTGCATACAAATTCAAAGCCTGCCCTGCCACGGGCAGCATGGGAGCATCCTGCTCTGCACAGCCTCAGTGCCTGGCCAGTGGCCCCTGCAGAGCTTAGGGGTGCCCTACTGCAATCAGGATGCCTGAAGAGCAAAGAAAGCTGCCGGACCAGAAACGTGGCTGAAAGACACAAAGCATCTGAACCGTGCCTCCCTGGCAGGACAGAGGTTCTTCCAGAAACAGACAGGGAGCCTTCCTCCTGCCCTCCTCTGCCATGAGGAACCTACAAGGCACAATGGGCAGAACAGATCTCAGGCAAGATCTGGGACGTGAAGAAGCCCTCTGGGGAAAACACACCAAGAGGAGGCTTTTATGCCTTGAGTAAGCATAGCAAGTACATTTTCGGCAACTGTTGGGTGGTGAGACAGTTTACTCTTCTGGGGAAGGAGAAGTGAGAGAATTTCCCTTATAGCTTACTGCTCTGCAGTCAGACAACTGTGTTCACCATCTATTCATAACGGATCTATCCTTAAAAATAAAGTTATTTTTAAGAGATGTTAATTTATTCACCAGCCATGTTTTCACATGGAGTATGTTCTGGTAATTGCTAATCAGCCTGGTTGTCTGTACCACACTCATTTAGGAAAGTAGAGGTGATGCTAAGTCTAAGAGACACCACACTGTGTACTTCCCTCACAGTTTTCCAGGTCACAAACAGGGATAATCTACATTAGCATATTCTCTGGGTTTGTAAACAACCACCTACATAGCAGCAGTCTGGCAAGTTTAGGAGGATCCTGTTCCAGGGGCAGTCTGCTCTGTTACAGGCTGTTCCAAGGGGGCCCACCAGGATTCAGCCCCCAGCTCCCAACCTGCCAACTACTCCCACCCGCAGTCACTGCCCACTGGCACTGCGCTTCCCAAACCCCACTCAAGCTCCATGTGAGCACAAACACCTCAGCACATGCTGCTCCCTCCAAAAGGTTTTCCGGCTGCACGGCAGCACCACAAACAAACACACAAGCCTTGAACTGGCGCTGAAGTAAAACTTGTTTCTATGGGAATTAGCTCACAGACAAAGTCTGAAACTTCTGTTCTTTTTAATCAACAGCTTGGAAACCAAATGGCAAAGGCAGCATCTCCCCCATCTGAAGGACACACACTCCCTCCAGGCAGCCCATGCCATCCCCAGTTCCAAACACTGCCCTGCACAGTATTTTCCATTAACCCCTTATCCGGACTGTCTGGCAGTTAGAAGAGGGTAGCTGAAGTTACATAGCAAATCCCACCAAAAGCCCTACCCCTGTATTTCAGCCGTGTAACCTTCAGCACCAAACCCACAACACAGAGCCATGTACAAACTGAGCAGTGATGTACTGAGAACAGTCCTGCCTCCTCCTTGTACCAACTCTTAACTGCTTAATGACCCTCCTCATCCAGAAACCTGACCTCAAAGGAGGCAATAAAAGTTTCATAAAAAGCAGCTAGTTGTTTTCTGCTTACTGGCTGGAGGTTTTCCACACATTTCTAACGAAAATGGTCACTGATCAGCTGCAGACAGCTCTGCTTTGTTGTAACACAACAAAGAGTATACACAGAAGATCACATACAAAACCTCACCCAGGAGACAGTCATAAGTAACACATGAAAATACCCTCTAAGAAGCAACTCTGCTGAATAATTGCAGAAGTGTCACACCTTGTTGAAAACAGAACTGATTCCTGTATTGGCAGATGGGAGCTGTGGTCAAAATACCCACTGAGCCACTTGAATAAGTAAGTGTTGCTTCTCCCTGGCTTAACAAAGTATCTGATGCAATTTATTGCCCCTTCTATAAAATGTGATATGAATCGTATTGTTCATTTTTCAGCACTGAAATTAACAGAAATAAGGTTTATAGTACTGTACAGTGAGCCTCCAGCTGAAACACGACCACAGCTGCTGAGACATCAGCACTGCTCACTACATGCAAACTGTTTAATCTTTCAGGTAATTACCTCCTGGAACAGAGAAGTTATTTAATCCAGAAATCAGGTTTACTAAGAAGAAAGCAGAAGAAACTCTAGACTGGTAACACTCCGTAACCTGAAACGTGGCTTACAAAATGACAGACAGTGGCTGGTGCATGGGGAGATCTTTTCTAAAGTATACGTATGGTTTTAAAAGAGTGACATAAAACACAGCCTTCACAGTAACACAGACCCTGCACGTTGCGCCAACTGCTTGTATTTCAGAGTCCAGTTGAGTCTTTCCCAATCTTCCCAGCATTTCATTTCTCTCTAGAGAAACTTCAGAAAACTGCCTTCTTTCCCATGAGTGAAGAACTGAGTGGTATTGCCTGACTCCAGGCCTCCTGGGGGAACAGCGATGTAGGGATGTGCTGTCTCACTGGAAGTACTTGCTCCTACTCCCCTATCTCAGTAACCATTTTCAGTCTATGAGAGCACTAAGGGCTCTTACCACCCACTGGTAATTGGCATTTTGAAGTCCTCTGTGTACATAATTTTGGACCTACTGGCACATGAATCCAGCCACCAGAGCATCATTTACATATAATTACATATAATTTTAATAACTTACAGTTATATATTTACAAATTATTTAAATATCTTGAAACAAACACTGTCAATGAAACCTGAACATGAAGGACCAGGGCATGAGCAGGATGATTCTTGACAAATACCTGAGTGTATCAGAAGTTGCCCATTAGATGAACAGTGACCAGAATTCAGGGATGATCTCTAGACACTACAAAACACTCTGAAAAATCACGTGTAACACACGCAGCCTATGTACAAAGATTTCACTACTGGTTCACCACAGGCCAGGCTGGTCAGAGCTCCATGGCTCCTGCACCCAGGCTGTATGCGAGGGGATGAACTGGTCCTTCGGTCTCTTCCCCGCCCCAGCTTTCCCCAGCTCAGTAACCAGCCCCGTGTTCCCTAACCCACACTGACATGGGTCACGTTTTCCTGTCAAGTCCATCCTTGCAGCCAGGGCCTGCCCTGCCCAGTGGAAAAGCCAAGCTCCCGGTCCTGCCCAGGTCTGGAAAGCCAATCCTGCAAGGCTGACTGCAGCCCCACCGCATCGATACAGCACGGTTGAGAGCACACTCACCAAACAGCACAGACAGCAACAACTGGCATCAGACAAAAAGGACCCACAGTAACTGAGTGCAAGAGCTTCTTTAGTTATAAGCAGAGAGCAGCATTACAATTTAGGCCTTCCGTTACCCTATTTTCACAACAGACACATTTAACCCAGCTTATACAGAAGGTTAAAAATAAATCCATCCCATCCCAGCTAGCAACTCAACCACCAACTGTCCTCAGGAGAATTCACAGAGAGCAAAATGTGCTCTTCAGGTACAGACTGAGATCACATCTCAAGACTGCAAAGAGAACCAAACAGTGTAGAAATTTATTTGCAGCATGAAGCTGTAACAGCAGGAGAAAGGCAAAGCTGAGTATAACACTGGAACTCCTCAAAGGACAGAAAGGAGGAAGGGAGCAGGAGTTTTAAGAATAACAGGAACCTGGAGCACAGGAGTATCTGCTGCTCTGCAGTACCTCCTGCCTGCCAGTGTACCAGCTTTCTCTGTTACAAGCTATACTACTTCAAATCCTATCTTCTTCTTGGTGGGCAGAAAAGCTCAGAGAATTTCAGTAGAATTATTTTTACTTCCAAATTACAGTAAGTTAGCTCAGGTTCCCATGATTTCATACTGCTTCAAACAGCCAAGGAGTTAGGATACCGAGATACAAAGATACTCCTTGACATTTATGTCCTGCTATTCCAGGTGACAAGATCCACTAAAAAATGGGCTCAAGCATGCATTTGGTTACATTAAAAATCAACATGATCTAAACCTTCAAGGCCATTACTATTTCTCCCCTTCCAACTATGTTTTTCATTTTGTTTTTAATCAACCACAATTAACTTGCAGCAGAGAGAAGGACAGATAGAGAGGGAGAAACAGCAAGATGTACGGCAGAGCAGAAAATCACTGCCTTACTTAGCAGTAAGACATACTAATGGTGCAAGGCATTTTCTGGAAGCTATAATAGCAACTTTAGCTATCAATGCATAGGTGAGTGCTGTGGCCTCATTCCTCCCTGCTAAAAAAAATAATTTTATAGGTTAAAAGGAAGAAAAGAAAAAGTCCTTTATCTGAATGTCACTGCACTCCCACAACGTAGACAGGGATCACCCGCTAACACCTTTTCTATTTCAAAGTTCTGGGCTCCTTCAGTTGGCTGCATTAATGCAAACAGCAGCACTGGAGTGATTTGCCTGTCTGTGGATTGCAGCAGTAATTGAAAAGTTACTTAACATAACACTCCCTTCAAAGAGAAGGCTGCTTTAGAAGTTAAGTGGCAAACAAGATATAAAGGCCACTGGAGAATGTGTGTTTAACAGTCAAGGTACAGCTTCACAAAAGCAGTTTAACACCAAGTGTCAGGTAATGTTTTTTTCTTTACCCTTGGAAACAGTTGGGGGATAGATACTCATCTAGATGATAGGAATACAAAGCCTTGCTGGGACTATGCCTGAGCTATAGTCACAATAACTTGCAGCTCCAGGAGTGTGTGAAAACAAGTGCAGCCAATACAGAGCTTCTCAGCTGGATATGGTGGAGGAAAGAGAAGCTGCAAGAGGGGAAAATGCATCCCTCACCCTGGGATCAGTTGGGTCTCAGAGGTACCAAAATGAAGCACAGCAATTTAAAGCCATCTGCTCAATGTCATTAAGACAGAGGTACAGAACCTACAAAGCTGCAGTTCCAAGGTTCATAGCTTCAATCAGATCTCTGACTGCCCAAAGACTCCAACCACTGACCTGCTCCAAGATCTCTGCGACAGTTCCAGTGTGCTCAGGAGATGTGACTATGTGTCTGTCCACATCTTATTTCTGCTAGATGACTACTGACTTCTTTATCAAGCCATTTCTTTCACTTTCCCTCCCCTGGTGCAGCTGCACCCAGTTTCAGTGCTGGCCGTAACATCAGTTGTCCACTGTCCCCTGGGGAAGCCAGGGTGGTTTTCACCTGTGGACTACCAGGCTCCTGATCACGACGAACACCCACAGAACTCCTCACTGAAATGGAGACTACCAAAAGTATCACCAAGAAAAACAAAGAGAAAAGCATCTATCAGCTTCTGAATCAAAATAGAAAAGAAGCATGCACACAATAAATTACCATGCACGAGTGTTAGCCACTCTGTATCTTCCTTAGATGCACCTGATTAAATTATGCTTAATGTATTTAATTTTCCATTTCCATGTAATCCAAATCAGTTTATGGTGCTGAACAGCCTCTCTGGTTTCTAAACCTTTTCATACTTCTTTTTTGTACACATCTAAGCAGTGCCCAGGTTGCAGCAGACTTCCAGCCCTCTGTGAACTGGGGCTGTGTTGACTAAGTGACCCAAAAGGTAAAAAGCTCTTGGATTTTTCAGCAACTGCTTCAATGATGAGAGATCCAGTCAGGATGCTTAATACAGCACAGTATAGGGCTCTCAATACAATATTGCCCCATAAGGATTATAAACTGTCTAAACATATAGGAAGCTTTCTTTCTAGCTTTAAAGCAAGAGTTTAAATATGTTTAAATTATTTCTTAAGGAAAACTCTGTGGATCTGAAGGATCACTCTATTCTACATACCTTTATAAGAAAGCACTCTGATAATAACTGGTATCTGTCAGTAAGAAACTGGGTTAAGGCTTCTAAAGCTGCTGAAGAGCACAGCACTTCATTTCCCCTGTCTGGCTGAAGCAGAGTACTCAATAATTCATAGCCTGCTCTGATCAGGCTCCAGCACAGGTGCTGCACAGCCAAACGTCAGGCAAGCTACCTGCAATGTGCCTGATCATCACAGGCAAAGGATGCATAAAAGATGTGCAATGCCTGCCTCTACAGGGCTTTTTGTCAAGAGATAATGCTAAATTGTAAAAGGAGTCCTGCTTTGAAAAGTTCTTTTGCATTAGGAGTCCAACAGCGTTGAAGAATGCAAGAGGTGGGGTGCTGAAGTGACAGACTGACCTTTGAAAACATAACTATGTGATAGACCCCCACTGCCTCTTACCAAAAGGTAATTCATTAAGCAGAGCATCCCAGAAGTTTGCTACGGCCACTCCTACTGCTAGTAAATAATAGCAATTATTTCAAGAACAGAGGCTTTTTCATGGAATCCCAAACTGGTTTGGGTTGAAGGGATCTTGAAGCTCATCCAGCTCCAACCCCCTGACATGGGCCGGGACACCTTCCACTAGAGCAGGCTGCTCCAAGCCCCATCCAACCTGGCCTTCAGCATTGCCAGGGATGAGGCATCCTCTGGGAACCAGTTCTCTGAGCATCCCAGATATAAGAAAGAGTGGCAAAACTCACTCCTGACCACCACGCATACTTACCAGGCTTGAATCCATTTCACAACAGCAGTGCAAAGGCACCTGGGCATGCATTCACCCTCAGGTAATCAGCAGCTCACCAGAATATGATAATTACAAAACCTCAGTGAAAACTACTCGGCTTTTCAGTAGGATAGGAGGGAGAAACAGTGAGGAGCAGGAGGCAAGGGCAGAAGCTGTTCTGCAGCTTGGGATGGGACACCCAGAGCCCCTGAGCTGAGAGCCTGCCTGGCAGAGCTGAGAAGTGCTGGGTTAATGCTCGAAAAGCAATGGCAGCCAATTAATTCACAAAGCATGACACCAAGTCTCCTCTATTCATCATTTGATCTCTAAGACACAATGTACACTACGGTTATTTCTTTATCAAATGCTTGTATAAAGAATGGTACATTTAAAAACAATTTGATGGCTTTTTAAGCATTCTCAGAAATGGTTTTTATACTCCTCCTCTGAACCCTGCTATTGCAGAACTACTGTTAGTGAGCCTGAAACCCAAGTGGTTTTAATTTATGGTGGCAGTTATATGACAGTTTTAACCTATATTCTCCTTATCTCCCTCAAAGAACAGGTACACCATGACTGAGCTGGGATGATGTCTGCACACTGAGTAGTCAGAAACACAGCATCACTCACCAGGCCCAAGAGAGCACTGCTGCAAGGACCACTTCTAGTTCAATTCATCTTGAACATTGCTCCCTGACTGTGCATATTTGAACTTTGGTTTTATCCTTTGCTAATGACACCAACAGCCTACTTTTTGATTTCAAAGATGTGAGAGATCAGATACAGAGGGCTGCTTTGTAAACTAAAAGCAACAGCGTGGCTGTAACTGTCCAGAAAAGGAACAGCTTAGAACTGTGCTTACACAATGGTCTTCTACCCGCTGCCACCTGCACTGAGTCCCTGGAGGTGCCTGCGCAAACAAGGACCCCACAATGTGGAGCCAAACAAAAGCAGGACACCCATCAGCTCCTCACTGCAGGACAGGGACGGATGAGGGGCAGCTCCATCCCAAGCCATGAGGCCACTGCCTGGCATCAGGAGTCTCAGCAGCGCACACACTGCTCGCACCCCTGCATGGCAACACGTGGAGCTCCACTCATTTGAGGGACTCCAATATTTTTCAACAGTGATGCTCAGTAATAGAAACGTTCCTGATCCTCCTGGAGATCCCACCTTTAGGCAAGGGGCGAGGGTGACGTTACAAGGCCTCTTATTGCCAAGAGACTAGCTCCTTTCAAGTTTCTGCCTGGCAAACAAGTACCACCTGCAGCAAGTTTTGTGCACAATGATAAATGTAGAAAATGAAGTTAATGTCATGGATAACAAATCTGTAGATTTGAGTGAATTAAAGTTTTCTTTCTCCAAATCCTGTCACCAGATTGTTAAGTTATACTCTGAAAGTGCTCCATTTTGGGATGTAACAAATTGCTGACATGTACCTTTTATGGAAAAGAATAAGGTTTGTAAGAAGTAGTTCACCCTCCATTCATATGTGAAAAATGTAACTTCCTGTGGGGATTCCATTCTGTATAGTATCTGGATTTGAGAGAAATGCGTGGAATTCAAGTAAATAACTATTACATTCAGTATTGCAAGTTATCACAGTTTTTCCAAGCCCCACACTAATCTGATCTTGGTAAACAATGGCTAAATGAATACTAGAGCTTTAATCAGACTGCCTAGAGGCTGTGTACGGCTGCAACATACGGTGATAGCATGATTTAAGTGTATGACACAGGTCAAAATGCCAGTCTAAATGATGAGCTGCCTTTGAAATCTGCAAGATACCACAAACCCCAAAATGATTAAGAAACCTTGGAATTCCTTCCATGTATGGTTTTATAGTAAGCTTTAGCTACCCAAGGTTCAGCTCTGGAACGCACTCATCATCTCTTTGAGCAATGAAATAGGGGTTCTAACTGCACCTTGGATGCGGGAAGTTCTCCGCTGATGGCCATACAGACCCACGTCCCCCACACTGTGCACCTCTCCCTTCACAGCACTGGAGCCATCAGCACACACAGAACATCAGTGCTCCACAGCCAGAACTTCAGACCCAGGCACATGTGAATTGCTTGTCTGCTGCTCATTCCTGGCACTCAGGAGCAGTTTTCAGTTTACAGATACCAAGGCTTGCAGGGAGAGCACCAATTCACCAGGCAACTATTTACACATCCACTTATGAAAGATACCAGAAAAGCAAAGTTGATCAATAGTACATGCACTTCTGAGGGTCAAGAAAGCATTCAAAGCATCAACATTTTAGGCCCAGAAACAAAACAGTTATAACAACCTCTCAAATGTCTTTTGCTTACTATTAAAATGCTTGAAGGAAATGGCTTGAATGGTACTACAGAACCAGAAGGCCTTTGTCAACCAGCTTACTGTTATTTTTTAATTCTTTAATTATGCATAGAAGGTTGTCATGGGTTCAGCAGTAGCGTTCAAATGTCTTTGCTCTTTGGAGGCAGTTTGGGTCGTCAGTATTCAATGAGCAAGTTGCTCAAACTCCTGATACACAAAGAGTATCCCTCTGCTGGTTACAGACAGTGCCTGGGGTAGGTTTGACTAGCTCGAGACATGACAGTACAAAATGGCTGGAACACAAACCTCCCCTCTTGAAGAATGAACCGCACCCCAAAGTACATCCGGCATCAGGAGATTTTCACAGCAGCATCAGTGACGTTCTGGGCTGGGACATTTCCCTCACTCCAAAAGCAAGACGTAGGTAACAGAACAGCATAAAGACTTTCAGTTGTCCAGTGAGAAGTTCCTTCCTCATTACTGGTTAGCTCAGTTGCTTGGACAATCCAAAACCTCTCTGGCCTTACCAGTGGACTATCTAACTTTTTGAATGCCTCATTTCTGGCAGCCTATGTACAAACACTGCTCTCCAGCTCCATTACGGTACAAAAAGGGTAATCTTACACAACGTACGGAGGCTACAGCACCCTCTGCACTTCTGTGGCTGTCATTAAAAGGCATTTTAATGGAAAAAAAATAAAATCCAAAATTAAATGAATTCCTGTGTAAATTAATCAACAGACAAAAGGATGGAGCAGATCAAGGTATCAGAGTACTGCCAATATATTACCTTAATTAAGCAACTATTTTATTCAGAACATTAATATTGAAAGCAGTAAACAAGTGTGAGAATAGCTCCAAATCTGGCAAGTATTTTAAATGTACAGCACTTTATCCTACCACATAATAATGGTGACTAAGACACAATCTCCCTACTTGGTTCAGGACTCAAAGTCTCCATGCCTCTGCAATATACTCTTACTTTTGAGATTAATGGGCCTGATCCCAAGATATGCCCAACTCCTACTGAAATTAATGCTTTGTGCATAAAAAGCAGGGGAATGCCTCTCCTCCTTTCTTCTCTTTTAGCGTGTGTGTGGGGTGGCTGCTCTCTAGCGTAAGGAGAAAGGCAACCTACGTTTCGCTGACAGAAAGGACACACACCAAGTAAAAGCTTATTTAAATAGAAAAAAATGCTAGCAACTTCAGTCCCATTCCCAAGCAGTAGTTCCAAATACTGAAGACTTGTGGGCAACAGTTCTGCACTAATACTTCACATGCTTTGCAATCCAGCCTCCAGTGAAACACCTCCCCCACAACAACTCGAAGCTCCTCATTTCCTCTGCTCTTATTGTCCTGTTGCCAATGGCATCAAGCTGAAATAATTTATTTCAGTAGAAATATTTCTTTCCCCTGTAAGCTTTGGTTCACCACAACAGGGTCCTGGGACCCTCCACATGGATGGTGTAGGCAGAGGGTTTCTGTGCACCCCCAGGGCAGACATGCTTCCGCAAGCAAAGCAAGCTGTGCCTGCACAAAGGCCATCCCTGCTGATTTAAGCACCCCTTCACACTACATGTTCCCTGGGAGCAGTCAGGGTTCTCCAATTGAAACTTTCACTAGCTGTGGATATTCTGAACATGACATCAGTGCTCGTGGGCTCCTGAGAGCGCAGCAGGACAACAATGTATGCACACAACATGAAGAAAATATTTCTCTGTGGTCGAGTGTTTACCAACAGCATTTGAAAGAAAATAAACAACAAAACAGCCTTGTAGGAAAACTTTGCAGCTTGCGCTCCCGTGACCTTGGACTCCATTCTTGCCAATAGGTGCCCACTGAATGCCCTACCAAAAAAGTGAAATGCTCACGCTTACGATGTGCTGCTGCAACGCTGCCCTGACCCAAATCTAAATACAAGTTTATTTTCTCTACGCACACTAAAATGTTCAGAGCAATTCCCTGAAGGATTAGAACCTTGCTTCATTTCCTTACCAATTTTTCCTGTCTGCTTTAAATAGTCCAAAGCTCACAATTCACAAAAGTAATGTTTTCCAAGCTGAATTCCCTATTCAAACTCCAGTTGATGTAAGTGGTATCCAAACTGCATCTTAGTTAGGAAAAAAAACCCAAAACAAACCCTTGCTCCTCTGGTTTTCCTGTCAGTGTCTATCAAAGTGTGCTGGAACTCGGACTACGTTTTCAAATAAATTACTTCCTGTGTTTAGAAGAGGGGCTACTCAGACACACCGTCTCTGAAGTCAGTTGTCTGAACCGCATGTACAAATTCATTTATTGCATTGTGAATTCACTCATTGTCAGTCTGGAATGAGTTATTTGATGGGATTGGCCCAATTTCCTCTTGTCATGAATTTTGCAGGGAGATTGGCTTTAAAACCTGGAAGACCTGCTTAAGGATGGGATATAAAGAATCACTCCAAACACAAGTGCAAGAATGCAGCACTAGGACTAATATTTTACATACTGTAACATCTAAATCAGGTATTGAAAAAACAAATATTTTCTAAGATGCAAAAAATACCAAACCACATTCAAAAGTAACAAAAAGCAGGAGAGAAACATCACTTGCAAGGTTCTGCTAATTTGTAGCTACCATGGAACATGCTCCTCCTCTTTTATTTACCTCCAACACACTGCAGGGTTGTGAATTTTTACATCAAGTAACAGGTCATCCATGGAAAAAGATGTCCTGTGCTCTTATGAACCCCAGAGGGCCCAGAGATAAAAGTGACATCTATGGCAGTTCCAGTAGCTAGGGAAAATGAGCCTGTCCAGTCAAACCTTCCCATTCCAGCAAACCAAGTTTAAAGTTATCAAAGCACTCCCAGAGGCAAGTACACGTGTCCAGCACCAGTCCAGTCCAGGGAGGCTGCAGCCAGCAGCAGCACATGGGGCAGGGCTGTGGGTCAGCCCCCACACATAGCCGGACACAGAGCTGCCTGTTTGCCTTTCTCACACATGGTCAGTAAGGGGTTTGCAAAGAGACAGAGAGGCTGCTAGTGAGAACTTCATTTTTAAGCCAGACTCCCATGGAGACAGATGCTACGGCAGAGATTTACTGAGCCCACCAGTCCTGGAGCATGCCCAGTGCAACTGGGACTAAGAAAAATCTCCAGATTCTTACTAACACCAGCATTCTGCAGGCTTGGAGAAGGGTTACAATGGCACCCTGGACTCCCCTTGGACTGTCAAACCCAGCAGCTCTGCTGTATCATTTACTCTGAGCTGCAAACCCGCTCAGGACTGCCAGGATCCAGCATCCATCTCACACAGACTTGGTGGTCATAACATTATAACCCTGAGGCACCAGGCACATGATGCCAAGGACAAGGGCAAAAAACCCCAAAGTCCATAGTCAAAACTACATCACACTGAGCATCTTCCTCTTGAAACAAAGACTGTGTTTATTTTGAGTGAAGCTGGAATAACAGCCCAGTTTAATAATGGAAAGGTAACTCATGGAAGAGCCCTATTACCTGTCAGTTTACCTTAAATATAATCCCAAATATGAAATTCCTGGTGTGAAAAGATACTCTAGAACTTCTATTATGCAAGTCAGGTGCTTACATCCCCCTCATGGAAGTGCATTACAATGCAGTTACAGTCTGTTAGAACAGGACTGCAACAGTCTATCCACCTTACAGAAGACACAGCTGCCTCTGAGGGATGCTTTGGGGAAAACTGAGCACATGTGACCAACAGAATAGGCAACTCCCATCTTTGAACAATCAATATCCTCTGACTCAAACCTCTACCATCCTTTTCTCTGCTCAAACACAAGCGTTTACAATTAATCTTTGACAAGAATTATTTTGGAGGCCGCTATTGCACCCTTTGCCAAGAGAGGAAGACCCAAACTGGATGTCATGTAAATCTAACTCCAGCTCTCCTGTTCCCGTTATTTCATTTCCCCATAACTTCTGAGGCCTTCCTCCAGTGTAAAAGCTTTTCTAGCCTCTCTGAAAAGGACCCAGTTTTCATTTGGATTTTTAGCACCAATGCTGACATCAGGAATGGAAAGATTTACAAAATAAGAGCAAACTCCTCTCTGCCTCTGAAGAAACACTGGCTGAGGAAGAAACCAGCTGGTTTATCATAGCGAATTGAGGGGAGAGGGGCAAGTATTACACAAGGCAAAATCTCTGCAAAGGACCCCTAAAGGTAACTAATTCAGAGTAAAGATGCCAACACTTGCAATGCTTCCTTTGATTGCTGCTGGTAGGAAATGCCAATTGTTATTGCTATCCAGCCCCATGTAAGCACAATTATAGAGTATGATGATGTTCTGCAGAGCAAACTGCCACGAGCTGTGGAATTTCATTATTGAAAGGAAAGATACATTTATGTAAGCCACATTCCACTTGTAGTCTGTGTTTACATCCTTTAACATGGGAAGGATGTATCTGGCAATAAACCCATCACATGCAGTTCACCACTCCTAGCACGTATACGGGTAATCACCTGGCATGTATACAGGCAACCCTTTAGACTATTAGTAAAGTCTTGCCATGAAGAGAAATCCTTAGCCCTATCTCTAACATCTCTGCAGGAGTAGGCTCACATGCCCTGATAATCACCAGTGTGGGAAGATGCTTCAAGTCTATTTTACTTCTCAGTGTCATTGCATTCATGAGGCTTACACTGAGACAGGACAAACTCCTAATGAAACCAGTTACTCCTACTACTGAAAACTGAGTGCTGGAAGTTCGTTTCCCTTTGTAAGATGTATGTGGTTTCTCTGTGACATTTTGCCACGTTCTTCCAAGCAAGATGATGCAGTGGAAGTTCATTCCCTTCCAGGGGGACCCAGCTTGCCTAGAAAAGGGCATGGTACTTTTTCTAATCACTTGCCAGCATTTGCTCAACAACAGCATAGCCAGCAATGCTTGGAGACCTATTTACACCACACTATCTCTCAGCTTTGCTTAGACAAGCCTTTTGCCCAGAAAACCCTATATCCATAGAGGAGCACATTCAAAATCAAATTATGTACTTTGCCTTTAAGTCTTATGCATAATTTATGACTCAAATTTTTACGTTACAGATATTTAAGTTGCCAAACTAACACAGAAGCCAAGCCGTAACTCCCAAATACTAAACACTGATGTGGAACATGTGAAATAAGAAGTAACACTTGAAGAGAAGTCTGTGTAGACCTTTCTGAAATTCCCAATATAAATGGGTTATCAAATGCAAACATTCCATATATTAGCATCGGCTAAAGCGCTCACACATCTCTGCCAAACAGTATTTCAGAGTTTAACAGCCATTCTGTAGGTAAGAAAAAGGCATTAACCCCATTTGTAGAAGGGAGACAGAAACCGGGAGGGCTTTAAAGGATGTCAGCAAGACATACACAGTGCACACAGCCAGGCTGGGAAGGGAAAGCAGCTATCTGAGGTTAAGCCCTGCATCAAAAAGCCATGGTTTTTGTTTCTGCATGAAGTCCTACATTTTCTCTGCTCAAGTTTGATACATTTTGGTGGCAGCATTTTTCTGTTTAGAACTTTCAAATCTGCACAGTCACATTCTATTTGAAGCCTCCATCATTAAGTATGGTTAAAATGTGATTTTGACCTTGCAGCTGTGTAACCCAAGCACTCCATGTAATAGTGTCCTTTTTCACCCGAGAAGCTAATTCATCCTGGGAGCATTCAGCCATACACAGGTGTGTAAGTCTAAGTCAGCAAAGAAAGAATCAAGATTTTTACACCAAAGACATTAATAAAGTACTGCTTTATTTTGTACAGCCTGGCAGTCATTGCCCTTTGGCTGATACATGTATTAGCAATATTCCATGTTTGTTCAAGCAGATGACAGGGTGCTTTTAATACTATTTGCTATCCCTTCTTTCCCACTCCCCAAAGACTCAAAGGAACTTCCCAATCCCATTCTAGACAGCACTGAGGAGACAGGGAGATGAAGTTCCCATCCTACATCTAAACCTAGACCACCACAATCCATTCTGATGGATCTCTTGTACAGCTACACTTTTCATTTTGTAGAAATACCCAGCTCTCATTACTCCCTTCAACTCATCATACTGTAAAAGCTGTGCAGCTTGTACAGTTAAAACAAAGAACTAAGAAGATGTCAAGGCTCGACAATTGTCACAGTAGGCTTGACACAACCAGTGCTGACTCAGTGTAAGACACAACCCTGTCAGACAACAGAAAACCAGAGACAGCTACAAAACCAAAGAAAAATCAGCGTAACCACTTTCCCAAATCACCCTGCCCACCCTGACAAGCAAGAAACAAAATGGAGGTATTCAAAGGAGTTCAGTTAAAGCTTTTTTGGCTGCTCCATACAAACAGAGCTTAGATACAGAGTTCACTACTAACTACATCAAGACTCTTTTGAGGGGAAGATTAAGCTTTAAAGTGCCTGTGGAGGCATCTCCTGCTTGCAAGGCACAGCTCTGACACAGGACAAGGTAAACCCTTAAAAGACTCAAGTTCTACCTTTTCAAACCCCCTCCAAGCAGCCACATCAGTTTGTTTCAGATGAGGAGACACTCAAAAATATCACAGATAAATAAGATAGATACCAACCTACTGCAAAGCCACAGCTTTCCCCAAGACAGTCTGCAGGATGGGAGTTCTGACCTATTTTAAATGCTGATATTAGGATTTTTAAATTCTGGTGAATGCATTTTAAGACCTTGCCAAGCACACACAGAGGGGGCAGAAGAGCCTAAATCTAAAGCGAAAATTCACCTTGCCACTTAAGTGTCCAATTAATACCACAATTCCTGTGCCCAGAGCCAAGCCTCCTCAATGGGAATAGCCCAGTGGAAGACCGGGGCTGTGCTGGTGGCTCTGCAGACGTGCTCTCACCTGCACTGCACTACCTAGCCTTGCTCTTATGCATGGACTGATTTTCTGCAAATGTTCTTCAAAGTACGTACATTGGGTTGATTCAGCAACAAAACTGCCGGCACGGGATTCCTCTCTATTCCCTCCTCTGAAGCAGCTTCTTGAAATAAGTCACAATACTTGTCATTATTAATGGCAAAACCTGTTCACAGCAACTCCTTTGTTCTTAAACAGGGTATGAGCAGTGAGCGCCGCCAAGCACTTCAAAGCAAGCAGGACAAGCGTTCCTCCCGGCTCTGCAGGTGTGTTGATGGGACAACTCCTATTCCCAACTGAGGACATTCTAGCCAGGACAAAGCAAACGTTTAAGCAACCGTCATGGGCAGCGATCTTGTATACCCGCCTATGGCACAACTGTTAGATCTGCTCCCCTTTCACATCCCTCCCTTCTTTCAGTCCCAAGATTAAACTGAGTAAGGAAGCCGCAGACTCCCCAAAAAACCTACCCGATAGTTGCAATGTTAAAGGAACAAAGCCTGAACCTACTGTGACAGGCAGCCTGCCTCGGAGCACAGACCCCACGGCAAACAGAACCCCTTTGTGTCCCTAGGAGGCAAGAACAAAGACAAGCTGCCTCCTCCGCAGGGACTCGCCCACCTCGGGCGAACAGCTTCTGCCGACAGCAGCAGCGGGCGGGCGGCGCGACCCACCTTGGAGAGCTGCCTCCTGAGGCTGAAGCGCTGGACCATGGTCTGCCTCGGTGCCCGCACGAAGCGGCGCTCGTCGGGGGCATGTGGGAGGGCGGCAGCCGGCCGCGGTCAGCTCGGGCGGCGCATCCCGGTCTGCAGGCGCGGGCCCCGGGGCTGCTGCGGCGCGCCGGGGAGCGGAGCGGAGCGGGTGCGCCGCCGAGCTGCCGGAGCCTCTCTCCTCCTCTTTCTCCTCCTGCACCGAGCCCCGCAGCATGGCCCAGCGCGAAGCGGCGGCAGCTCCCGGCCTCTGCCTCCTGCTCCTGGTGCTGCTCCACAGCTGGGGGCTCGCTCCCCTCGCCGCTGCGCAGCCCCCTCCGCAGCCGCCGCAGCGCGGGAGCGTGTGGTGCCCCAGCCGCTGCCTTTGCTTCCGCACCACGGTGCGCTGCATGCATCTGATGCTGGAGAGCGTCCCCGCCGTGTCCCCTCAGACCACCATCCTGTGAGTAGCCGGGCGGGCAGGGACCGGGGTGGAGGGAGGGTAGAGGAGCAGGGGATACCTGGGGTGGGAGGCACTTTGAGTGGCGGTGGAGCCTCAGCCCTTTGTCTGCAGTCGGGGGAGGGTGGTTGGACCCGCGGCTGTGGCTCTGCCCGAGCAGTCCAGGCGCCCCCTCCGCTACTGGTGGGGCTCCTCGGTGAGGAGCGGGGTGGCGGCCCGGCCCGGAGCTGGACTCGCCGCCCCCCGCCCCGCTGCCTGCGCGGCCCCGCGGCCGGTCCCGGGGATGGCGGTAACGCGACGTCCCCTGCCCTGTTTAGGCGGCTGGAAGCGGGGATCTGGCCGGTGGCCCTGGTTTTCCAGGAGCCGTTAGAGGTGGGTATTCTGGTTAACCTGTGGGCATTGTGTCTCCAGTTTAATCGTCCCGAGAAGGATTTTGCTGCTTCCTTAGTATCCTGCTTAAAAGCATGTTCAGCTGGCAGGAGCATCGACGGGGATAGATGCAGCAGTTTCTGTTCCGTTCTGAGATGTGGTGGGGATGAATGAGCTAATGGGGACCCAAACCCTGGGCTTATTGGAAACTTACCTGGTTCAAGTGCCTACGGAGACTTGTGATCATTATTTGATGTTCTTTTAATCCATGAACTGGTGTGTCAGCATAAGTGCTCAGTCGTTCGTCTGCAGGGTCTGGCCTGAGTGGACAATGGAATTGAGTATTGACAATGGTTGTTATTTATTTAATTCAAGATGTTACTGAAAGTTGCTTTCCAGCCATATTTGCTGGTAGGAAATGCAAAGTTCTAAACAAACACCACACACTATTTTGTTTCGAGGTTTACTTGAGGAACAGTTTTGTTCCACTAACCCGTTTATATCTTATTTGGGCTCAGAAAACTCTTGGCACCAGCCCTGTCCTTCCCTTACACACATGCAGCCATGGAAGCTGAGCAGGACTTGGCCCTGGGAATTTTCTGCGGGCCCTCTTGACTTGTGACTTTGTCAGATATTTTCAAAAGGAATCTATAAAGCTTTGGTTTGTTTCAGCTTCCAAGTATTATTTAATGTGAAGAGTACTGCCATTTAACATCAACTGAGTTCCTCTTTGGCAAGAAGCTCAGCCTTTTGGCAGAATGGAATTAGTCCTGCAGTGCTTGTAAACCTTTTAGCGAACAGTACAGGAAGTGGGTGGTTAATGTTTCTTACATTTGAAACAAAGCACATTTACAGAACACCTTTTGACTTGAGATTACAGGAAATTGTGTAAAGCTAGTTCTGTGAATCATCTGAAATGTAATAAATAAATAAAATCTTTACAGTATAGAGTTAAGTCTTAATGGCTAGGTTTCATATTATAGGTAGAACGGCCTGCAACAGCAGAAAGTGTTAGGTTAAACCCAGCTGGGGTGGAGCTCCCCTTATGGTGGGTATTTATAATCTTGCAGTGAGTCAAATGAGTGTGAACAATGCAAGCACTATACTCGTCTAACCCCACTAATATATCAAATTGTGTATTATCCCAAATCTGAATTATCATTCCAGTATAATGCAAGCTGAAATGCAGCAGTAGTAAAGCTAAGGAAGTTAAAAACATTTTTTCGGCTTGAACAGTGATCCTCAAACTATGCCTGTGGATGACCAGCATTCTTCAAAACAAAACTGTGGCCTTATTTAGCATCTAGTAATGAGTATTCTCCTTATTCACCAGTGCGTCAAGGACTGTTATAAATAAAATAAGTAATCTATATCTAAATTACATCTATAAATGCACAATTACTCCTTTTGCTACAGTTCTGTTACAGTTCTCCTTCTACTCCTGCTACAGACTGTGAGTGAGGAGGTGGCCCAGACGAGAGTCAATATAAATCTCTGGGACAAAGAACAGTGGTGCAGTTTATTTAATAATGAGTAGTTTGAAGGTACCAATTATATGTAAATAGTTTACCTATTGTATATGAATTGCCTACCTTTAGCTGTAGGATGTACTTTCAGAATAATTATTACAGGTCTGAGTACTCACTGAATTACCACGGATTTTTTTTTCCCTTTCTCCTTTTCTGCTATGTAAAAATGCAGTTCTGCACAGCAGTGTTACACTTCCTGGAGGTAGCCCGTCGCCCACAGAGGGCTTTCTACACACGAGATTCTTTTTTCAGCATGAAAATAAGAAGCAGTTATTTCATCTCTGGTTTGACTCCGACAGTTTGTCTGTCATGTGGAGCCTGTGTATTAGATGTGTTTAGCAGTGGTGTTGATATCTAGATACTTAAAAATAATGAATCCATTTCAATTGAATGCCTTCCCCTTTAAAACACGGGCTCATGAAATCCTGCAAAATGTGTTGCTGATGGTTAAGCCCATTTTTACTGGCATTGGTGAATTCCACATTCTTGTTTGATTTATTTCATCCTTAGGGCATAGATTGACCCTGCAAAGTAATTTTTTGGAAAAAAAAAATCACTGTAAATTTTTCCTCATTTTTAAGTATATAGTTGTATTGATTTTTGCTGAGCACTGGTTCTGAAAACTGTCCCATTTTGGAAGCTAAGTTGACTTTGCTCTACTTCACATATAATTTGTTACGTGGATTAAAGCAGCATGGGGCCCAGATCAACAATGCGGGCCAAATGTTTTTCCCCACATGTCAAAACCGTCTACTCCTAATCTCAGCCTCTCTTTTGAGAAAACTGTTCATAACATTACTAGTTTCTGACCTTGCCAGTGCTACTTCTGGCTGTACATTTTCTCACTCTCTCCTGCTTCCCCTCCTTTCTGGCACTTTCTGCTTCCCTGCTGCAGGCAAGGATGCACAGCATACATTTCTTCTGCAGGGTGGATTCTGCTAGCATTGAAAGTGCTCCTGGAGCCTTGTGTGGGCATGTGATTTCACCCAAGATGAGATGACTGCACAGGCTCTTTATAGGAGTAGGGCTGGCATCCCAGCCCACAGGTCCTTGCTGTCTTCCCTTAAGAATGGAGGCCCATTTCCAAAGTGGTTTGCAAAACCACTTCATGCCTTAAGTACCGCTGAGGAAGTTTCCTTTCATCTCTGACTAAGTACAGTGCTCATGTATTCATGGAAATTGCTGAAACATATTTATATTAGACCATTTAAATGGTTGAGGAATGTAAAATTCTGGACTCAGTACTACTGCTGTCCTCTTTCGCTGAATTGTATTCCATCTTACGTTTATTTGGGGGTGTCGTGGTTTAAGCCCACCCATAACTCAGAACCACGCAGCCACTCTCTCACTACCCCCCTTTCCTCCCCCCCACTCCCGGAGGGATGGGGAGGAGAATCGAAAGAATGTAACTCCCATGGGTTGAGATAAGAACAGTCCAGTAACTAAGGTATAA
>JAOEHY010027920.1:36663-71809 GCA_025447955.1 Psilopsiagon aurifrons | reverse complement strand
CGGGTTGGACATAGCCTTGGGTGGCATGGTTTAGTGGGAGGTGTCCCTGCCCATGGCAGGGGGTTGGAACTGGATGAACTTAAGGTCCTTTCCCTGACTATTCTATGTTTCTAAAAGCAAGCTGCACGTGGAAAACCAAGTTAAAAGCATGCTCAGCAAAAAACATTTTAAAAAAGCCCAAAGAAAACCTAGGTTTGAAAGGGATCTTTAAAATTCTCTTCTCCATAGAACTGAACGCTGGAAAAGAAAAAAAATCCCAAACTAGAAGTATGTGCCACTTTCCAAAATTAAAACCAGTCATAGATGACACTCATGCACTTGCAGATGGATAAATACTTCAACAGATTTCTCAAAGGTTTGGTTCTTCCAGATGAAGTTTAAACTATGTGACAACCCAAAGAACAGCACATTGTCTGGGGGGAGAGAAGGCAAAGGAATAGAAAGTGGTCTACAGAAAAGGCACCAAGCATCAGGATTTCGATGCAAATGAAGCTGCAGGCCAACAAAAGAAAGACAAAAATCTGTGTTTGCAAACACACAAAACCCACCTCAAGTACACCCTAGGGTAAGGAAGAAGAAGCCATTAACCTGCATGATGAATTCCTGAAGTGAAGGACTCCAGATGCTGACAACCGGCTGTAGCCCCACATTTCCACCCTGACCCAAAAGGAATCACCCACTGTAGGGCCCAGCTAAGGGGTGGAAGGAGAAGCATAACACAAAGAAAGGGGGTATAAAATGGTTAAGCACACACTCCCTAGTTTAACAGCGTTATTCTTATTTTTATGTGTTTCCATAACAATTCAATCTGGACTAACAACAATTAGACCCTTAAGATTTCAATTACAGTAAACTTAAATTCTTGTCTCTCCTTACATACGATGTGGTTCCCCTTTGCCCAGAAACAAGACTTTGAGCCTGAGGCCACCTGTGTGCTTTGCAAAGGTTACTGTTACCAGCCCAGGCAAACCAGTGCCTGGTACAGCGTGGTCTGTCAGAGCAATTAAGCAATTGAAGATTAGTTTCTGAGCTTATGAAATGATCCTCAGCCTACTCCTGACCTATCTCAACCTGCAATTAAGCCATTACAGTGACCCGCCACTATCCTGTGGCAAGACGCAAGCAGTGCAAGCCAAGCCCCCTACGAAGCATCAACACCTGCTTGTGCTCTTCTGCTGCGGGAGGAGGACAACCTCTGCCACCACAAGGGCTGGAGCTGCGTCCTCCACACTCGCAGGCAGCAGAGCTGTCCATTCAGACCTGCTGGAAGCCCAGGACTGCAGCTCCAAGTGCTTTCAGCACCAGTTTTAAGACAGAAGATAAGTTACTGTTGTTTGAAATGTTCCTCGTACACCAGTCCATCTGGGTTCTTGCACACCTTGCTGGAAGGCTACAGGTAACTCCTGCATCACCTTCTCAGCCCTCCCTTGACAGTAACTCTGCAAGATCAGTGCGGCTTCAATATGACTCAGCTGCAGGTATATCTACCTAAAACCATAGGTATTATTTCCAGAAGGGCCTGTGACTAACCCCATCTGTTCATGACATACTATTTCCAATATGAAACAAGTCCTCTATGGTCAAAGCTACAAAATGTTTTACTCAGGATCAATTTTAAAAATGTTTACCACCTACATTAAGTGAATGGAAGAGCAAACTTTACATCAGGATGTTGAGACGGCTGCCTGTTCCTCTAGGAAATAGGTTAAAGCCCAAGTTATCTTCTATGCATCAGAAACATATTGTTTATAGCCACAGTAGACTTCCCACAGCCTCTCCCACACGGGTGTCCCATGTGCGCTGCATGGTGTTTAGGACAAAAGGATTTGTGGAAAATCTTCCTTGGCAAATAAATTACTGCTTTAAAAGGCTATTTATAATTGGAGGGAAACTGCTCATTCCGCCACAGTACTGATAAGGTGGCACAGTTGAACGTGCTTCCTTCTTTGTGTTAATATGTAATTTGCAGACCAATGTGCCCACTTGGAAACAGTCATTAGAAGCAACCAAGAAAAGCAAGCTCACTGTTAGTACATTTTTGATACAGGGTCAACATCATCACTGGAAAATGCTGAGTCTGCAAACTAGAGACCAGAAACTTATTCCAGAAGCACGTGGTCATTTTTTAAGATGTGGACAGTAACAGAATATAGATTTAAGCTGCTAACCAAAATCCAAAGATATCTGAAACATTCATGAAAAATGATCACCAAATCCAAAGAGAATGAGGCCACACAAGCCCTATCAGGGCACAGCAGCAGGGAAACAAGCAGTGCCTCGGAAAGCTGCCCTACAAGGACCTCACTGAACAACAGCACATCCCTTTGCCTATCATTCCTGTAGCCCTGAGCAAGCAAATGGCAACTTGGAAATGTTTGGGGCTATGGAGGCAAAAGGCTGCAAATTCCCTCAGGAACTGCACACATTCGGGCCGGGCTGCCTTCTCAGCGACACCAGCAGGTGTCAGCCAAGGGCTGCCAACCATCCCCTGCACAGACACCCGGGATGAACAACCTCACCTCACCATCACCACCACCTCGCTCTGGCACCAACACGTGGCATGCCCGGATGACAGCAACCACGTAAGAATCTCAGTAGCAAAAAGAACAAGGTGCTGCACAGCTAACGCTTTCTATTTCAACAAGATTGATTTCGTATTTCTTCCATAAAGCCCTAACAATATCAGGAGGCGTCATGATTCCAGTACGGACGCCTGTGAAAATGCCAGTCCTCCCAGCAGAGTAGAGAGAATTTTTACCCTTCTTTGAATCTTTCTCCATTCTTTCATTCTGTTATTTTAATGCTCTTCATGGTTTTGTTCCTTTGAGGTAATCCTGACTTTATTCCTCTCATATTCCATTATTACCTATTTGATCACCACTGGCTGCTCACCCACACTTCTGCTCTGCAGGTTGCTGATCCAACCCAAAGAAAATGACTGGTTGAAAAGTATTCAGTATCCAGATACAGTGTGGCAATAACGCTCCAAATGTCAATCAGGAGGCTGTAACAGCTCACCGAGGGCTCAGGGGCAGCACACATGGAGGGCTCCTCCCCTGTCCCAAGGGAAATGCCTGCCCTGGTCACTGCACAGCCATTGCTTGAAAAAGCCACAAAGCATTTTTGTTCCTACTAAAGTGATGGTAACACTAAAGGGTAAGACTTGTCTTTGTGCAGGAATGAACAACTCCAACATTTTCCTGTCAGCAGAGAAAGGAGCAGGACATCATTCAGGAATTCCATCTCTACGATATTCCATGTCCCTATGACAGCAAACATCAGCCTCCAGGTAATCACCACCAGAACTATCCTGAGGCACTGGCTGCAGCATAACACAATGCAGAGGTTGGCACTGTCATTACTTCCATGGCACTGATAAAAGCCCACAAGGACACGATTTCTCACCAAAGTACCACTGCTTTTGTATCTCTGGAACCTGAACACGGCTCTGTTTATCCACATCTTAACATGTAACCCATTACTCCACAAAAAGCTCTGACAGTACAGGAAACCAAAGTAAGATCCATGCAGGCTCCATCATTTCCATACAGCCACAATCCTCATTTCCCAGCTCAGTGGGCTGCCTCTATGAGAAAAGATGTATGCAAAAGTATTTGAATTCAGACTGCTTGAAATACAAGACCAGGCAAAATATTTCAGTAAAACTTTAATTATTACATTATTTTCCATGCTATGACAATCTCGTTTCTCAATTTCTATGCAAAGCCTGACAATATGCAGCAGGATTATTACACATGCAAATGTATGTAAATGAGATTCGAGAACAAATCCAATCTGTGGTTTTGGGATAACATTTTGCCCTTCTATTCCAACATCAAATTGAGAGAACAGAACAATACTGTGAACTAAAAATATTTTGTGGGCAGAGAGTTATTAAGAATTTACCCTCCCTTACACCAGAAAGTACTCAATGTCCTTAATTCCTACTAGGAGCAGAGAATCGTGGCACCACACAGGACCAGGCTCACTGGAGAACCATACAAACAGGAGTGAACCCTCATAACATCAACCTTTACAAGCCAAGTTACAATAACAAAACAGTATGACATCTACTTGGAAGGGACTATCCCACCTCGTGGTAAACTGACAGCTGCCCCAGACCTATCCCTGCACTTCACATAAACCAGTGTTGCAAAGATACAGAGAGATTTTATTATGCTTTTGTTTGTCTGATATATATTGTGTAACATACGTAACAACTCCAGGTTACAACAACACATTAAGCAGCAGCTCCACTGCCTTTGCAAGCTGCAGTCACAATGCACCCAACACTTTGGTCTAACCCGATCACCTGCAGAAGGCCTTGCCTTGCTGAGTCCCAACCCTGGACCAGGGGCTTTAGACAACACAGACTTTTGTCTCCAAAAGTTTGCAGCATACACACATAAAACGTGGGGAAAGGAAAAAGAAATAATACAACCCAAACAAACCGCTTTGGCTTACCAATGCAATATTCTCAGGAGATTAATCTCCTAAGCTTCCCAGCAGTGAGCAAGTAGAGAACATGGGTTCCAGGATCCACTCCAGGTCTTTCCTGCTCAGAGGGATGAGAAAGTTGGGGCTGTTCAGCCTGGAGAAGAGAAAGCTGCATGGAGACCTCAGAGCAGCCTTCAGTATCTGAAGTGGGCTATAGGGATGCTGGGGAGGGACTCTTCTACAAGAACAGTACCAACCCCAGGGGTAGAGATGGATGAGAGGGCAATGATGGAGTCCTGAGGCACCAGGCACAGCCTTGACACTGAGTGTGTGGTGGGAGCAGAGAAGCTCCAGAACACAGGCAGACAGCTACTGTGAGGAGAAACAGGCTACACCACAACAGCATAGGGACCAGCAGATCAACTGGTGACAGAAGACATGAATCACAAAAATGAGAATTAGATTGCTCGGCTACAATTATGCTGGTTTTGTCATTATTAAATCACAACTTTTCCATTACGTATGTTGTGGGGTTTTGTCTTTGTAGCTTGTATAGCCCATATGTTCACAACAGATGGATGGATCAGCGCTGCAGCTCAGCGATATTTTTCTAATTATAGTTGGGATTTATGAAATTCTTAAAGAATTTCCAAGGAAATACTCCCTGCTGAGGCCAGGTGAGTCTGAGCATCTTCACTGCCATCAGCAAACATCCCAATCAATGACATGAAATTGATGAAGGCAAACTTCTTTAAGAGATCACAAGGAGCTGAAGGAGACAAATGTACAAAGTCTTGAGAAAGTGAATAAGAAACAAATTAAAAGAAATCAAGTGACGTATTGCTCATCTAATTGCATCTTCAATTTAATGCTTTTAAACAACAGGCCATCCTTAGCCTGTAATTGTACATGTGTAAATAAGTGCGCAGCCAGAACCGGTACTGCCTCCGCTTAAGAATATGTCAAACCTCTAAAGTAAAACGTAGCTTACACAATGTGAGATTTTTGCCTTTAGCTCACTTAGAAAAGACTGATGTGTTCGAGGGCACTCTGGTTTCTGAGCCCACTTATGACTATGCACAATGCAGGAAAAACAAAGGTCTTTCCTTTTAGGGAGTGATCTTGAAAGGAGGAGGCATAAAAGCACAAAGTGTAATCAGTTCTAAGAAACGTTAAGTCTGATGGCTTTGTAATGGGGATGTTTGAAGGCAGTTCGAGGTCCTTAGGACCTTGGTACAAAAAGCCTAAGAAGAATAAAATAGAAAACCAGGCCCTGGGGATGAGCACAGTTAAACTGGTTAATGGGTGAAGGGGCAGGATGATTGCTATGTTAATGAATCCATTAAGCTGGTGGAAACATCTCCTGGGGAGTACTCCCACTAGCAAACGTCCAGAATGGGAGCAGTTAAGCTACCCAATAAGTAGAGGGACAGGATGATTCCTATGTTTGTTATGTTAATTAAGCTGGTGCTTCAAAGACTGCCAGGGGTGATGAAGATTGTTGGAAGAAGTAAATGACTCTCAAAGACCACCACCACATTTTGTATGTATGCGGGAAACCTCCTGGAAAATGATGTAATTCACGTGTAGCCTCATGTATGCCCAAGTGACTCTGTGAGGATGGCCTGCGTGGCAATACCGGGGCGCAGGGAGCCATCCCCTGGGCCTCCAGGCGCCGCAATAAAGAATACCTGCTCGTCAACAGGAAACCTTTGTTGGCGAGTGTGTTCCTGAGTTTTCTTTTAGATGATTCAGAGAAAACTCAAGTGAACTTTTAAGAAATGAGAATGCAAAAGTCCGTACAACAGAACTACGAGCCCTACCAACAAATGCTGTGGCATTCCCAAAGTGTTTATTTGGGTTCTACCTGCAAGTGCACCCATAGCTTTCAAAACATGCATCAGGAAACAATTCCCTGCTACAGCAAAGGAACTGGAGGGCTCAGGTTAAGGAAGGTGAGGTATGACATCCCAAAGCAGCACACATGCTCTGGGTCATGCGAGAGTTGTGTTATTCCCTAGCTCCCCTCAGCCCTGTGCTCCCACACCGCAGGTACACCACAGAGACACAAGTATCAAGAGGAGAACATGACCACTGCTAGAACTGCTGCTCGCCTCCTTCTTGCTCACATGCTATTAGGACGCTGCTGCTGCCACTTTCTGTAACAGCGGCTCGTGAGCAAGCACGCTACATTTTATACCACCAGCACATCAGATTTTCCATTCTCATGTTCAAAGATTTGGGAGACCCATTTCTCTCCAGGCACCTCAGGAACTTTAGCCGCTCTAGATCCTCACCCTGCCAAAAGCCCATGTTATAGCACAGGGGGCGTGCTTCAGATGCGATCCACAGATGGCTGGTCCAGCAGTCTTACTGCTTGTCCCCTCTCCTTCCCACTGCATCCATCAGTTCAATACCACAAAGGAAAACCCTTCTGGGCAAAACCTAAATTTGAGGTCAGCTTGGGCACACTATAAATGCTGTACAAAGCTTCTGCACCAGGCTGAAATGCCCCAGTTAGACAAAGGTGGATTTCCCTGAAGTGTGGAAGAAAGAAAAAAAACAAGGGAGCATTTCTTTGGCTATGACACTTTAGATCCACAGTATACAACTGTATTTTCTGCCAGAAACATGATGCAATAGGCAAATACTGAAAAGCAGCTGGAAATTCACTGAACTCTACAGAGGTTATTGGATGGTTTAGCCCCCAAAGAAGGCCTTTCCTTACATGAATTTCATTTGGTTCTTTCAGACTCCAGTCCCTTCCCTTCTCTCTCAAACGGAGGGGAGCAAGCCTGAACAGCCCCTTTTCCTCCAGTAACAGAGCACAGCCCCTAAGGACACAGCAAAAAGCAACCAGAACCACTGTCACATCCACCTCGGAGATGACAACTTGGTCAAGTAGCAGATCCAGAGAAAAGACTTCCCAATAGGAGGTACAGCTGCTGCTTCTCAGTAATCAAAGCCCTTTATCAACCAAAAACTGACTCCTAAATTTGTTACCACACATAGCAGATGTTGTAGCAGAATGCAGTTATAGCAGCTTAATGCTTCTCACTTTCCAGGCCCTCCTGCCAAGTGATCCAATTCATCCAGGCCAGCAGCACACCCCTACCCAGAAACAAATTTTCAGCATGGACTGCCAATACATTTGTATTGATTTATAAGCTGTATAATGTCCTACTGAATACATTCTGTACATTACAAACCAAAAATGGAAATTCAAAAGGAAAAGATAAAAACATCACTTCAAAGAATATTTTCCTTATTAATGGTACAAAAAATACTTTCTTCCCACCCTCCAATGGATTGTCTTTGGCTACCTTGCTTTGGAGACCCCTGAGCAGGCTGAATGGCTGTGAAGCTTGCTTCATAAACTTCAGTCGCTGGATTTGGGTACAAACTCAGAAAACTATCAACATTCCCCAAACTTCTCCCAAAACACAGATCATGAGCTCACTCACAGCAAGAAAATAAGCCTGGAGCTACGAAGAGGCCTCTTAATGGCTCAATCAGCATGTCGCAACTGCGAAGTTAACTTGTCCAAGGGGAGCCCCTGCTTTTCCTGATGACTTTATTATTATTTCTGTTCTTTAAACTGTTGGCAAGAAACAAAAGCCTCGGATGCAGCTGCAGGCAGACTCCTCCAGTGCTTCTCCCAAGAGAAAACTTCACGCACCGCCTTAGAATGTTAGTGCAGTGTATGCTAACACTTTGTAATTACCATGTATGAATGCAAGAGATGCTATTTTCCAGATGACAATCAGGAAAATACAGTGAGAGCGTATTATACCACCAAAAACTCTGAAAAGGTTTTCCCTTAAAGAGTATCTCAAAGTAGGTTTCAAGGGGAGGAAAACAATGTACAAGAGAATAACCTCGGCACAGAGGAAGGCGAGGCAACCTCCAGATGACTAAGGAGATCTTATTCACCCCCAATCCATCATTATCAAGACGACATCAAAGAAACTGTATTACATGAGAGCAAATTTTCATAATGGAAAGTCTACACAAACGTCAGACCATGCTACCTTAACAGCATCAAACACCAGCAGGATTGTTTCACTTGGTCCAAGAGTCATGGTCAGAGAATCTAGAATTAGGAGCATACAAACCAGAAACCAATTTCAGAATGCTCCCTATCTTTACCAAAGGGTTCGTCCTCCAGTAACAAGCAACTGTTGCACAAGGCTGCAAAGTATTTTAGGAAAATAGATATTATATCGAAAGTTGAATCAGAAACCTAGGCTGGGCTGTTGGTTGGGTTCTGGGGTTTTTTCAAAAGGTATACTTCAACTAAATTGGTAAGATGGTAAGACAGGGACTACTTCTTGATATCATCAACAAGCAGATATACATAGCTTTGCAAGAACATGTCCAGAACAGACAGTGCCATCTCAGTGAAGGCTTTTTTCACACAGGCCTGACAAATCAGGACAAGCAGCCGTGATCCCGTCTCAGCACAGTAGCCAGGCTGATCTAAATCAGGTTCAGTCACCCCGGCACAGCAGCTCAGTCACAGGCTGCAGCCAGTGTTACCAGAGGCTCTCTGCAGCCTAAAGGATCAACAGCACCATTTGCTCAAACAGGAATACCTCAAGTTTATAAAATACACAGTAAAACAAGAGGGTAATAAAAAAGCCATCCACATAATGCAAGGTTTTGTTGCAGGAGCTAGACAACAGCTGCTGAGAACTACTCTGGCTGCTGCTCTTCCCCATCACTTCTTGTTTGACTGTGGTGTGCCATCCAACCAACCTAATGTGCTTCAAAAGTAGCTCTCATTTCACTGATCAAATACATATAAAATAAGCCACCTGCCATGTGAGAAAATGACTGTTTGCATCTTTTAAGCTCTTTTCTTCACCACTACAGAAACTTTTGAACACAGTAGTATTAGTGTTTGCTGAAAGAAACTTGCTTTTAAAAACAGGATTTAAAAGCCTTAAGAAAACAAACAAGGAGATGATAAAGATCAAGGGTAAATCTGAGTAACTTACTGCTGCTGCAGCCTCCTCTCCACCTACATAGATAGAAGAAGCAATCTCCATCACAGACAAGTTCGTGGGAGCATCTGTAGTAGACGACGATCTGGGCCGACCTGACTGAGTATCTTGGGCAGACCTCCTGTTGATCTGCGGGCTTCCTTTCGGGGCATCTGCCTTGCCCCACCTGCTGTGCAGGCTCGTCCCTCTCTTCATTTTAGGTGGCACTCTGATCTGCTGGAGCACGCGGTTCAGAGCTGTGGGGTGGGTGGAGACACCATCAATTTCAGCACAGACGCTTTGGCTTTCCAAATCCACGTCAGGCTCCAGATCAGCCTGAGCTTGCTGAATATCATGTGGAGAAACTGAGGACCTCCTGCGCTGATGCTGGAAAAGGTGCTTCAAGCCTTGCCCAATCACATTAATGTTCTCCAAAGCATTATGGGTTATTTTTGATAATTTTTGCTCTGAGTCATGTGGCCTTTTGGTTTCTTGATCTTGGGATTTGCCTCCAGGATCAGGATCATCACACAACTGTTCAGTGCTAGAGGGCTCCATTGATGACACCCAACAGGTTTATTTCACTATTCATATATAATTATGTCCCCTGTCTTTGAAAGGCGCGTGTTTTTAAAATGCCAAGATTGTCAGCCAATTAGGTGTGCAATTGCTTCAAGAGTGACTACGCATGCAGCTGTGCCACGGTGATCTCATGCTTATCTACTGTTAAACAAAAGAGTCATTATTATACATCCATGCAGAAAGTAGTGGATTAAAAAATCCAAAGCGCAAAACATGCCATTAACAAAACAATACCTATCAGTTTTCCAAGCATCCCTCCACGTGGTATTAGTTGCACCTAGGCTGTATGCAGAAGCCAAAGCTTGTATGAGACAAGTCATTCATCGCCTGAGGGAATAAGCCCAGCACAAAGGGTACAGGAAAGCAAGAAGGTAAAAAAAGCTGTTCAAAAGGGGGCGAAGCAAGGAGAAACCAGTGGGGTTTTGTTCATTAAGAACAAGCCCACAAAAATATTTACCAGAGCATGAAGTTAAACTTCTGAAGGGCATGCTAGTCTCTTTGGTAGAACTTATTTTGTTCCTTAACAAAGATCTGGTATTTCGTGCTTCAAATGTAATGTCTGCTCAGCCTACCTGATTTTCCTGTAGAACACTTAACTTCGCAGTATTTAGCATATGCAAGAAAACAGAACACTTCCAAATCAGTTATGCATTTCCAAATAGTAAGAAATGGCTTATTACTGCCAACATCCGCCGATGGCACTGGAGACTAGATGTGAAAAATCTGTCTTCAAGCAGAAACAGGCAAGCGAAATGGTTTCAACTGGCACAGTCTTGTCCATAGTTCTCAGAGGAAACAAAAATGTCGTTTTAAAAGTAGATTAAGCAACCAATCTCAACAGGAGCAGCACCGTGTATGTGTAGCTCAGTCTCTAGCAGAGAGGAAACATGCAGCTTTTCTCCAAGACAGCTCAACCTTCCTGTCATCTGAACTCAGGCAGGAGCTGGTTATAGGACGCTGCAGCTGAGTACTCAGATAGCAACTCACTATGGGAGAAGTACAGCAAAGGAATGAGGAAGGAAGGAAGGAAGGAAGGAAGGACACATCATCTGAAAGGGTTTCACATCAGCACCATGAGATCATATGCTCGGAAGCTGATCATTGTTTTCTTGCAGGAGAAAGCTTTGATTAGGCTTCTCTAAATACAGAAATCAGACCACAGAATTCTACCTCAATCTTGGCAGAAAGCAGCCTGGGGTTTAAATAAAAAATAAATAAAACCAGCAACAAAATTTCATTTGAAATGCAACACATGTTTGGGATTTGAAAGCATTCTTTCTTATCTTAAAACAGCTGCAGAAGCACAATGCATTGAGGTTACCATTACAGCACTCAATTTTTGCATCTGAAACCTGACACAACGGGTTAAACAGATATTCCAAAATGCTTTCCAAATTGGCATCCAAAAATATCAGAAGAGCTGCCTCACGCTCTTTTTCAAATGTCATTGCTATCAGCTGGAGGCAAGATGCAATTCGGTACTTACAGAAAGCACAACGCTGGAGTCATACTGGACTTTCTCTCTGCACTTTGAACATGCTACAACCACTGAGTGTAAATACATTGGCCAGATTGACATTGAATGCAAATTAAAAAACTACATACCAGAAAATACAATGTATTTACCCATTCATGCAGAAATTGTGTGGCAGAATCAAATATGTAAAAATAAAAGCTTGGCTGCGCATTTTTTAACAGTTCCTTAAACGGCTTCAAGTGCCTTCATGAGTAGTGTCATGCTTTGACTTTTGAGCTCAATTTGTCTCTTTTTTCTTTGGCAATAGGTTTTCCAGAAAGTTGAATTTCAGGTTTCCAGCCAATTTCATTTGGTCAGGAAAAGAGACAGGCTTTTTCCCAAGTGTCCTTTTCATCCAACAATGGTTCAGTGAACAAACCTCACTGTCCCCAAATTATTAGGTATGCAAAAGACAAATCTGACAGTTGACCCATAACTGCCTTTTTTATTTTAGCCAATTCCCTCAGTATTCATTTTTCAGTAAGGACTCATGAAGAACTGTAGCTCATGCCAAAGATGCCCAACACACCTTCTAACCAGTATATCTGTGACCTCCTGCATGCTTCCTATCCAGGTTACCACTGGTAATACTGCTGATCTGAACACCACTTCAGTCTAACTGGAGCTCCACTTTTTACCTTCTGGAAAGCATTATCCTTCTTAAATTAGCTTTGTGTCAATTTACAGACCAACCTGAAACAAGTCAGCCAACAGTGAGCACACAAACGTGTCACTACTACCCCTGAAACTATACTAAGCTTTCTCTCCAAGGCCTTGTGGTCTTCTGACTACTTGTGTTGCCATCTGATGAGTCTGCTGTGAGCCTGAAATGAGCTTTTTAAATTGCATATCTGGTATGAAGGTTCCTAAAACTACTTATTTGTCTTAGTATCTACTTTTTGGGGAAAAGCTACTCATAAAGGTGAAGAACTTTCAATCAGCAGAATTAATTAGCATTACGATTCAAGTTTTGTACTTCTGTCCCCCCAAAAAAGCAGAAACACCGTTATATTCTGTTTGAGAGAGGAAACAAAGTACTTTATAGCATGAAGCTCAAAAACATGTTTCTTAATCATACAAGAGTACAATACACGAGGACAAAACACACAATTTCATATACACTCACACTGAGCAGATGTTATATTATTATACCCCAGAACATGCTAACAATGCCCTTCATTGTGCAGTCATTTCACATCAGCACATGGAAACAAAACAGTTCAAAAGGAGAAACTGGCAAAAACAGTATTAGAGAACTGTGAATATATAAACTAGTACTTGCCTCCATCACTTGCCCTTTAGCATGGCTGACATACAGCAGTCCCTCCACTGAACAAAACTGCAAAAGAAATTGGGTATGAGATGCAGTTCCTGGACACGGGAGGAAAGTTGTACACAAACAAAGTGAGCATGGTTCCATCCTCATCCTCTTCCCCCCTCCTCCTCCCAACATTTAAATGCAGATGCCTCTGGAAGCTGGACTATTTAAGACTCTTTCAAATAACTGGAGAGATAAAAATATAAATGAAGTTAAAATTAAATCTTACAGAGTTAATCAAGAAGTTCTTATTGTAGGAACGCTTTCTTTGGGTGCTTACAGCCATCAATATACGCTGAAAGGCCAGCCAGGTTTCACGGCTCCAGCCTACAAGGTCACACTGCCCCACACAGATTTTATTTTCTCCTCCTACTCAGTTATCCCAGTGTTCTGGCCACAGGTCAAACAGCTTGCTTGTGTTTACCTGGAGCTCACCTACCAGGACACAAGAACTGAGAGCATTTGAGACATGAGCATCTTCCAGTCTATTCCCCAGGGAAGCCTCTGGCACCTTTGGCTGAGCTGCCACTGCACTAACAGCACCTTCTGCCCAAGGGCAAATGAAACCAACCCCTGTGCAGGCTAGCACCCTAGCAATGGAAGACCCCAAACACCGCACCAGCCGTGCAGGAACACAGCCATGGACCCACTCAGGGGCCCCACATGGAACAACTGTGAAGGACTCAGAGGCCCGAGCAAAACCGAGGCAAAGCACTCGGCTGAGGACACCATTCTGGCTTCGCTCTCCTTCCCTAGGTGGGGAACAGAGAATTTCAAGGGCACGTGGATGATCTGTTCAACGTTTCTGCAGCAAGCCCAAAGCAAAGCCAGATGTTGGCTAGAAGAACACAGCAGAGGATGACAAAGAGGACAGCAGAGAGTACATACAACAACTGCGTTTCTCGGGATCAACAGCCAGACTCTTATACTACTCTGAAACACAAAGGTGAGCAGTTACTCAACTAGTTCTTGAAAACAGGGACACAAGCTTCACAATACATTAGCACTCAGAATACTAAAAGCCTCTGCACAGCTGGGCAATTTTATCATCTTATTACATGCCAGATTCCCACCTCCAAGACAGCAGAGATAAAGAGAACGTTACTCAGAACCACTGGAGTGGGATGGTAGGATATGGAGAACGTGATGACAGCAGACATGAGGAACTTAGAAAAATGAATGAAGGTGTTTTGTCAAAGATCACGACATAGAAGAAACCACACTTCTGCGACAGTGGGAGTGGAGAGCGAGGCCCAGAGCCAGAGGTACTGTGAGCGCACAAGGTGCCACCAACATCACTTCAGAGCCTTTCTACCTTTTCCTGAGCTTTGCAAAGCTACTGCACTGGGCTAGTCAAAATTCCTGCCCTTTCCTGTACTTATGAAGAGCAGACACAGCCTTCTTTTTTTTTTTTTTTTTGCATATATAATGGCCCTATTTCGGAGTCATTTACTCAGCATAACTGCATCAGCTTAATGAATTCCCCTTCAAAACCACAGTTCGCTGTAAGTAAACTCTGAAGTTACCATTGAAACCCAGCTCAGAGCTGACTTAACTACAACTGCACTACTTGTTACAACAGTACAGAACTGTAGACACAGGGAAAAGATAATTTTCAACAAAAGAAAAAGATCCCGCCTTTCTGTAGAATATTTCCAATACCTATTATTTACGCTGTATTGAACATCTCCAAATCTTAATGTCCACGTTAAAGTACAATTACTTAAGGAACACATAAACAGCTCAGTTTAATAGCTCATGATGGAGCTGCAATCCACAGTTAGCAGGGATCTTAGGTAGGAGACGCTTGCCATTTCTCCTGCTTGGCAAAAGAAAACCATTTTTTAGTTGCTTCAGGTTACGAGTCATTTCCATTCAGAAACGGCCCAGCTTAGTCTGAGGAATCCCATATTATTTTCAGAAATTCATCCCAAAATGGATTCAGGATCTAGGCAAAGAGTTTAGCAAGAAAAAAAAACTACAGGGGCAACAGTCACACACTGGGAAACCACAGGAAAATTATGGGAACTGGGAACCCCAGAAATTATTTGTATTTGCAGGAGGATTAAGATATCTTAAAAGCATCATTGTTCAGCAGCAAGAAGCAGCAGAATAAGTAAGGAGAGAAAGCTCCGGGTGTGCACAGCTAAGCCTGTCAGCAAGAACTCAAAAGGAACCAGAATGGGTGTAAGATTCAAGAGGACTGCAGCTTGGAAAACATTCAAGGAGGAAGACAACAGTGAGAGTATGCAATCTGACCCCAAAAAAGCAATTGGATAGTGGTACAACTACCCAATACCTGGAGAAACAGGTACATTTAGCCATTATAACAGATATTTTTAGCTATTGTAACAATTTCTTAAAAGTCAGAGTGGAAAACTGGGCAAGAATAGCAGAAAAAGGCCTACAAGAAATAACTACACACAAAGAACTTAAGAAAGATGGTATAACCTGGGGGGAACCAACAGAAAACAGTACTATTGTTAACAAAAAGGATAAGTGTAGTTTTCAAGACATAATTCTTCTTCCTCCTTCTCCCCAAATTCACGCAAGAAAACATTTACTGGAATTTTAGTGAAGTCCAAAAGGAAAAACATGGATAAGAGGTAGAGAGCAGACCAAGGCCCCACCTGGCCACAACCCTGACACTGACAATGCTTTATGGAAGAACAGAAATGGAGTACAACTGAAAAAAGCAAATAGGCAAAACCAGAAAGAGTCAGCATATTAAATAGTGCAGCTGGGAGATGGGGGCGTGTGTGTGTGAAACACCTTCAGGTATGTGTAAAACAAGTCAAACTTCTGCTGAAGTTCTGCATCTGAGATTTTAGAAAAGGGGAATAGCCTGAAGCCAGCTACTTCTGATGAAAATGGAAGGAATGGCAGGAGGCACGTGCAGGAATTCACTGAATTAATCCACAGGGCTCTGCAAAAGAAGTCCACACCATCTAGTGTGGTGAGAAAGGGTGCACCAGATGGAGAGAAACTGCCACTTTAATAGGAACAAGGGACACAGAGCAAAGCAAAAGACCTACAGCCAGGTTTTTAAGCCAGCTGTAGTGTATTACAGAGCAAACCCAACATCACAGAACAGGTTTTACCAATTTCTGTCTAATAATTTCCCTAAACCCTCCAACCTACTCCCAACTTACCAAAAAGTCAAGAAGGAAGTCAGCTGAATGATGCCATTCTGCTACCCTCGCTGTTTCTTCTCACATCACAGATTCAGCAGGAACAGAATCTGGTGGATAAACAACAGGCTGAGAAAACAGAAATCCTGGGCTAAACCAACTTTGCCAGTCTTGTCAGAAGACCTTGAGCAACTCAGCCTACTGTCTATACACAATGTATGAACAACCCAGCTAGCTGAGAAAAGGAGTAACACAGAGGGTAATACCAGTGAGGGTGCTCTACTAAAACGCTTCATACTGAAGCAAAACATTCGTATTCCTTTGAAGGCAAGGCATACAGATATCCATTAAGAATAACTCAAGCTCAGAGTGGCAAGCTGATGAGTTTTATAAAGGTGGCCAACTGTATTCTTTCAGTAAAAGGATTAAGTCAACTGACATATGCACTATAGATGAATTCTTCAATTATTAATGCCACAATTTACACAATGAACCAGTTGTAAGAACGCCAAAGAACATAAAAACCTCACACCAGCACACTGTTAATAAATAACAGAGGCTGGTAGAGTATGAATTACACAATCATCACCAAGGAGCAACTTAAAGACTTTTAAGATATTCAGGGACAAAAACAGCACTAAGTCTAAGCCCATACAAAACATGAGACATACAATCTCTCTCCTAGAATCCTCACAAGCCTAAAATACACCTACACAGTCTATTCACTCTTTTGTTTCGGGTTTGCTGCACGGGACACATCAACTAATGGTCATTTCAAGGGTCTCATCAGCAGAAGACTCATGCTTTGGCACACCAAAACGTATTCACCATTTCTACCACTGCATGTATTAATGGTTCACATGCTTGTATGTGCAAGGGTAGCATGTTCAGAGAGATACCAGAAGGTGATTTTTCAACATCAGCCTCTTCTCAGATCCATATCCTATTGAAACAGATCCTCACTGCTGCTACCTGACATACTTGTAACAGTGTACACTACCGTACTTGGAACCTACCAAAACCATTTTAAAACTACACTTTCCTGGAAAAGGCTACTCACAGGCTATTTCTCATCAAATGAACAAAACCAGTGCTTCAAGAAAGCCAAATGAAGATTAAAGAAAGGTTTAACTGGAGCCTTCCAGTTTACCAACATTTGCAATTACATTCTTCATAGGCATTTTCTCAGAAAATATTTGTGCACGTACTTAAGTTCAGTGACAGCACAAAGTGCAGGCTGCACGTGTTTTAGAAGAAAACCAAGTTTGATGGATCTGGGTATACACAAAGAATTCTCATAAAGACCATCTGGTTTACCAGACAGAAGAAGGAACTTGCCCATTAGCAAGTCTTTCTTTCTAACTAGATGGATTAAAAAGTAGTAGTTTTACACTGCATCCACTACAAGCATGTGTCCTGTGGAAGAAGTTACACAAGGCTGCAATTTACAACTGCACAATTTGCCACTCACTGACTTCCACTTGATTCAGTGATTGGTTTCAGAAGAGGCACATCCTCACCGACCCATCTTCAAAAGCAAATTCAAAACCAGCCAAACTGCAGCACCTCCTCATGAACACCTCTGCTTTCTGCTTACAGGAAAAAAGCCTTAACCATATTCACATGTCCTACCAAGCAAGTGCACTGCATATCCTGGATCCAGCACTCCTCTGGAGCAGGACATCTGAAGGGCCCATCTCCAGGTTCAAGCAAGGAACCGAGGCTGGCCTTGCACTATGTGAGGAGTATATCAGAAACAGCAATTCAAAGAATTTCCAACCTCTCTTCCCCTCTGTGGCTCATTTTCAGTCTCACAGCATGGCATCCAAACGTGAGCTGCTGCAGGCACAACTGCTTGTGGGGCTGTGATGAGAACCAAACCAAAAAATAACTCATCCTGGAAGGAAAATGGACCTGGGGGAAGAATCTGACCACATTGCTGGTTAGAACAGCTTTGGTATAAGGCTAAAGAAGGGAATCAGTAGAGAGATACAGCACATGACTCCAAAAATGGCGTTATCAAAAACCTCGTATCTGAAGCTATGGCCACAATAGCTGGAAAACCAGGAACTCACATGGGATTCAGCAAGGACTCATCAAAACAAGAATAACTGCACATTTACAGTTCAAATCCCACATTTTGTGAACAGATAAGCTACATTTCCAGAGGGAAAAGAGTGAGGATGTAGTAAGCAAATATGCAAAATACTGGGTCTTCCACAAAGAGCTCCTTATACACGTAAATAAGGAACAAACAGATCAGGATTACAGGAGAGGGGTACAGGCTAACATTATCATTAGTAACAAGTCATTATTCACTAGATGCCTGCATAAAGATGCTTCATTTAAAGTGCAGCTTTAAGCATTGAGTCCTGTTGTCCAATCAAGCCACAGTTTGTTGTTTGAAGAAACTCTTATGCTGCTTTATCAATTTTCACCATTGCAGAGATACACAGCAGCGGAAGTACATTCCAGTTTTACCACAGCACATACAACTGTACCATTAACGTAGGTAAGCCCAGCTATGGTACACCTTCACTGGCAGGAACCCATATTGAGCCTGTTCAGAGCAGTACAGCAACAGGAAAAGCCTATTTTCAAATACAAAATGAATTCTATACACGCAAATGTGAAAAGCAGTTATTCAACTTCTTTTTGCTTCCCCCTTTTTAAAAAAATCTTTCACTGGAACAGATTTAATTCCTTGAAGCATCTCAGATGTTTCTGTGGTCAGCTGCACGTCTACTATCCATGTTTCCTACTAACATTTGCATTATCTGCATGAGATTCCCCAGCATCTGGAAAAATCCAACATTACTAGGCTATGCCAAACTTTTTGGCAGGACCTTTCCAGGAGAGGAAGGGGCAGCAGGGGAGAGATCAGAAGTGCTCTTATCCTCATTGCCTGTCTGCCAGGAGAAGCTGCCACTTTCAATGTGTTAAAGCTGACTCAAATGTCGGGAACAAGTGAACCACAAAGTGGAAATAAAGATATTTTCATTCTACTTCCAAGGAATGACAAAAGGTTATGCTGCAGCTATTGCAGGCATTACAGAGACTTTTAAGCATACTAGTCATAAAAACAAGAGATGGACTCTCATTTTAACTCCTAGCAGATTCAGCTGTGATAAGTCCAGCACAGAAGCTGGCAAGATTTAGCAACTCTAGTTCTCAAAGACAGGCTTATTCCAGGCTTGGAGTTGTAAGAGGGTTAAAGCAAGTTAAATTAGCAAGCTTGTAAAGAAAGATACCATCTACCACCAACCCACGCGATGTGCAATTTTAACATGTGCTTTTAGCCCTGAATTTTGGAAAGTATCACATTTACAATGACTTGTGAAAGAAGAAAGTAGAACTAACCTGGCACAGAGTGGTAAAATACTCCCCCTGATGACTCAAACCCAGTATTAATTCTCTGATCTTTCAGAAGTGTTGACTCAACTTACTGAGACTAAAAGACAGATCAAAAGAAGTTTTAATTCAGCTCAGCAAAATCACAATGCTTTTCCCATTGATTCCGGTAGTTTTGGTATTAGGCACATGAAAGCCTTCCACTGATGTTTAGCATTAAATGAGTTACAAAGTAAAAGTCTGACTTAAAACAGTTTACAAAGACTCACTCAAACCATACTCAGCCCCAAAATGGGGAAAAGTCTACTAATCCACAACACTGATAACATCCCCACAGCACAGCCCGGAGCCTTACCACATCTGCCCTATACAGTGCACCTTAACTGTTCCACACAGACATAAAACTTGGACTCAAAAGCAGCAATATGCATCTCATGTGCCAGTTCCCTCTCTGCTGTTGAAAAGTGTACCTGAAAAGTTCTGGAGACCGCTGTCACTGGAGAAACCTGCTTGCAGGCTGCAAAACCTGACAGCTCATTGCATTAGCATCGCTTAAAACACGACACAAAACAGGCAAGATAACTTCTAATCTGAATTTGTCTAACAGGACTCACTAGCAAACCCATGGGTTACATCAGCCTACCACTTCGAAGCTAACTTTCATATTCACGGTACAGTAGATTCATCCTGCTCTTCAGAAGAAAATTGTCCTTCCTGATCCATCAAGTCAGCTGGTCCAGGGAGCTCTTAATTAAGTGCAACTCTAAAAAATTTATATTAATATAACAGTAATCTGGAGCTGATTTGTTTAAATGGCTTTTTCTAATTAAGCATTAGCAAGTCCCTTCCTGCAGGGCTACAAACAAGATGTTGTTTGCCCATTAAACACTGCCAACACTTGACAGAGGCTGGGAGGACCTACCAGAAAAACTACTCTATCCACACCTCCTCACCTACACCTATTCCTAAGAATCTGCTACCAGCTGCCAACAGAAACAGGATACAGGCATGACGTGTTTCAAACTTGCCTCGTTATAGCCACTTCTCCAAAGCTTCCCCATTGCTTATGCACTAATGCGGGACCTTTTTAGTGCAAGTTTCATTGTACCAGAAGTACGATCACTGTTCCAACATTCACTTTGAGTCACCTCTTTTACATGGACATCATGAATATTCTACTGCAAGGTGAGACCTGTTCAACTTCAGCTGACTTGTCTTGAGAAGGCTTTTAAAAGGAGTGAAGGCCTACACTTTTTGGACTCAAGTAATAAAAATGCTGATGCCCATCTATTGTCCTATCCTTCTAATAGTTACGCCTTTTTAGAGAGAACACACACTAATTCCACAAACATAGCACAGCTAAAGCAGCCACACACACAAATATGGTCTTCAATATCCACCTCCACATCCAACTGCACAAAGACAGTAAACTCAGTGATTCTGCTATAAAGAAACCGGGCTTGACAACTTGCTTGCCAATGGGAATCAAGCAGTCACACATTTAAAGCCTCAGCCAAAATCAGAATGTTTCCTCCTACATTCACGGCAGAGTCCACATGAAAAAAATATCCACAAAATCTTCACCCAAAGCAGCACAAAAGGGAGCAGACTGGTTCGAAATAAGGCTGAAGTTTACACACCACTGAGGAGATGCAGGCTTATAACCAGAGCCAAAATCAAGACCCACGTTAATGGCTCTTTACAGAATTCTTGTTCAACTTGTGTGTCCACCAGAACTCCCGGGTCACTTTCTGCAGGCATCTTTCCAGCCAGTCAGGCCCCCAGCTTGTATTCAGGTATACAGGGGGGCCATTTAGTCATACAAATGTCTGATGTTTACTTAAGTGAATGTTTAAGTGAGCATTTGAATAAGAAGACAAAATAAGGTAATGTTAGGTTATGTTCATGGCTCACTTTAAAGTTTTCCCCCGACCTACATTATTATTGCAAGCTGCCCATATTCCCAATCATATTAAGCATACCCCAAGCCAAAGTTTAACAGTTTCCCTTCTACCATTCAGTTATCAATTAATTTCTTCAAGCTCTCAGAAGACTGAGATTGATTGAGCTGCAAGTCTCAGGAAGCTTTCCTCCATCACTTTTTCCAGGTGGACTTTAATTAACATTAATAATAACAAATATTTGAACACTTTCACAAGTGACCATCTCACATATGGATTAAAAAAAGCTAAAACCAAAAAAAATTAAAAAAGAAGATAACGAAGATTTAAACAAATTACCTCCCACATCCTGGGGCCAGAAAATTCCTGAACCTGAAATCAAGAGGAAGGAGTCGACCTGCTCACCAGTCTCAACTTCTCTCTCAAGCACAGGCAGTCACAGATTTTGGAATGTCAGCTTTCCTTTGGGTGTGGTTTTAAACTTTGCTTTCGTTGCCACCTTTGCCTCTTCCAGAGTCTCTGGAGATGTCAGATGGAAGTTCTGCAGCTAAGTGATGTGATCTCAGGGTGGCTCTTCCTTAGCAATTGGCATTGTAAGAAAGCCATACCCACACCAGAATTGTAAAGGTGCCGCACTGGTGGCAAACAATAAGCACTTCTTTAGTGACATCCCCAGCAAAAAGTTGAAGAACAAACATAAACTGAGCATCACAGATGCAGCTACAATGATGGGTACTGAAGGGCCACAACAGCAGCTGTTTACAGGAATGTCAACAACTTAAAATAACCAGTAACTCCAATTCCAAAACCCCAAGAAATGAGCTTTCATCCATCAGAGTAATAAGTGCACATCTTTTTGACACCAACATTGCAGCTGGTCACAAGACAAGTCAGCAATCTTTGCCTTTATTGCATAATAGCCTCCTTTCTGACAGCATTTCTGCTTTGAAAGCAGTTGTTTTGAAACTGTAGACCAAACCCACTTAAGATCAAATTTGTTCAGGAAGTCCCAGTTTCAGTAAACACCATTTTTCACACCAAATTGTTGGTAAATAGCTATCAATTACTCCCCACTGCCACCAAAGGACATGCATAAGATCAGCTGCAATTTATTACAATTCTCAGAGAGAATTTTTGACAGCTTTCTTTTAGAGTGCTACTTAAGACATTTAAGAATCAGCCAGATCTGCTGGTGCATCATGGCATTAACTGCCAAAGGCACAGAGTAGGGAACTTGGCTCCATGAAACAGCCACAACAACAGCTATTTTAAAGTGCAGCCTTGCTGAACCCTGAAGATGCCCACTCCTGAGATCGTCCAGTCCATAACGTTATCCAGGGGTAACAGGACTAACAGATGTACTTGATCACAGTCTTGATGCCAAGCACAGAGAGAACATCTCGGGCAGTGAACTAACACGAACACACAGGGGGTGGGGGGGAGTGAATACAAAGATACCTCCAAATCATGAGTTTTCTTATGCCATCTCATGAGAAACACAGTCCCCTATCTGGGGAACTACTTCAAACAGAAACATCAACCAACTATTTCCTTTTCTCTAACAGGACAAAAATACACTTTCCAGGCTGCAAGCCAGGACTGAGCTCAGGGAGGTAGTAGAGTTTAATAGTTAGAACTGGCAGCCTTGGGGCACTAGCTCAAAGTCCGATACCTGCTTCAAATCCTAAAACCCACTTGATGCCTTCAAGTGACTCTGGGAGCGGCACCCGTGGGACACACACATTTTTCTTAGAAAAAAAAGCTTTCTTAGGCTGTTCCAAGTCAAACAGCCCCCTAAGGAGGAGGCTCTCACCAAGATGCTAAACCAACACTAAACCAAAACTCACTGGATTCTTTTCTTCCACAAACTGGAATTGCACCTGCAGCATTTAAAGGGCTTTTGTAAACCAGATCCAAAACTTAACTGCTCAGCACAATAAACCATCTGAAAACCAACACCCACAGCAAAAAAGCATGACCAGCATGGAAGGTGCTCTGCAGACAGCAAGTAGCAGCTGTGACAGCTTTCCCAACCCCGCCATTTGCAACAAGCCCTCACTTCTGTACCACAGGACACTCTGCAGACCAAACAGTCAAACTTCCCACAGGTATTCAGTGTAAACTAAGCAAGCTTTTCTGGTTAAGGCTAAATGTCCAAGTTCATGCTCCTTCTCAGCAAAGAACTGAATTTCCCCTAGCAAGGAAAAAGGCAAATCCCACTTTCAAGACCTACTCCCAGAGGAGTATGAGAAGGAGGACGTGCAGGGCGTTTGCAGCGAGCTACAGCTCCTATGTCACAGGAGTGGCACAGGGAGGTTCAGCCAGGACCATATCTCACTGCCCCATCGTTGAGGGGATGGAAACAAACAGTGGTGCAGCACAAACAGCATCCCAGATCCAACAGGAATGCTGAAGACCAGAGCTAGAGGTTATCCCAACTGAAAGCCAACATGGCAAAGGATCACAATACCACACACCTTGAAGAGATTGCTTTCCAACAGCACTTTCACCTTCCTAATCAGTCACCTTCCTAATCATTACTGGGCTGGAAGAGGTAAGTTCGGTCATAAGTTGCTCTTTTCTCATTTCCAACTTTAACCATCATTCAGCTGCAGACCGAGTCATGGTAACACACTCACTGCTCCTTACAGACAACTGATACGAGTCCTTAACTACTACAACCCACTACAGCACAAGGTTCAGTGCTCTCCCACAGGCAGTGATTTGCAAACACTACGGTGTTTATGGCGTCTTTGGAGGCAGTACTTCAACTGAACCCAGAAAAGGCTAGTCTTTTTGCTCCAAGCTACTATACCTTGGAATCACAAAACATACATTTATTTGCTGACAGGATAATCACCATGGCAACTCGCTTACAGGAAAATAATAGCTAACAACTCCAGAACAAAGCCAGGCCACTGAGGAATTCTTTAAGGGAGACCAACTAGCTCATGCAAACCTGAAAAATACTCAAATTTGCCAAATTTATTGCTGAAGAAGCCGTAATTAAGCATCTGCAAACTTATCACAATCCATCACACAAGTTGAATCAATGGCACTACCACCTGCCTCAACATCTGGGTGCCCTTTTATGTTCTTTGACACTCAAGACACTCTATGAGGCAGGTTAGGGCAATGGTCACCAATGTACAGAATTTCACCTTGCAGACCATTTCTTTAAATCAAAAGAAAACTTCACCTTATGCTCCAATTCTTTGCCACTCCACACATCAGTTTTGACTTTTGGTCCTGTGAATTTGAATTGTGAAAATGCAGTTACTGCAAACAACACTTAAATCATGCTTTTCATGAAGTGGAATGTTTTACAAAGGTAACTCAGCCTCATCTAAAAGATAAGGAAATAAAGAGTAACACTTTGCTCAGGGACACACAGTCAAGGACACACAGAACCCGCATTCTTACAGGTTTTCAGAACTCCCGAAGGAGTTGCTGAATTTTCACAGGGCAGCAGTTTTTTGAGGAAAAGCACACACTAACAATCCTAACAGAGAAATTCCCTAAACTCCCACCCCTTGGTTCTCACTCTGCTTGTAGGGAAAGGACAGAAGGAGTAACCACTACACAGGTAAGGATTCCATTCTCAACCACAGCACCTCAGTCAACCACGCTTTACACTGGCGTTGCAGATATGGTCCATTTTGCTTTCCTACTGTAGAAGCATCATTGTCAGGCTACTAAGCTAGCCAGGTAGGTAGGTTAGATCTGCATCCCTGCAGTATCATCTCAGCCCGAATCACTGGAGCTCATGAATAAAAGCTGTTAAGAGACATGCGCCTGCTAAACACACTCTGTGGAGCAGTGGAGCACACTGAGGGTGCAGTCAGGGTCTACTTTCAGACATTAGTTTTCCTTTAGGGAAAAAAAAAAAAAGACAAAATCCCCAAAAAACCCCAAAACAAAAGGAAGACTCAGACTCATGTTTGGCTCCCTCCCACTATAACCCACAGTTAACTGTAAGACTGCCACTGCCCTGGAGTACCAGCATGAACGTCTGTACCACAGGAGAGATAACCCCGTTCAAGTAGTTTACAAAAGGAGAGTCAACAGACGTTATCAGTGGACACTGGCCTCTTCAAAGCTGATACAGAGGAAGTTAGCAGACTTCCTCGTTCCAGGTTTAGAATTCAATAGGAAAGCACAGCTAGAAGCCTTCTGGTAAAATACAGCTGTGCAAGCTGGTGAATTTCGGAGCTGCTTAAATAGCTACAGTTCTATCTTCCACTACCTGGGTGGGACAAGGCTGCACAGTTACAAAGCAAAGCACATCCAGCTCTGCAGAACTGTACATTACAGGCAGACTGCCCTGTGAGACTGACACTTTCTGGAGCAAAAGGACCATGGTGCTATGACCTGTGCACATGAAGTCAAGCAAGACCTACTTCTTTTCTAGCCTTCACTGAAGATGCTTTCCACTTCAAGGCACATTTCTCCTAACTTCACCTGAATGTTTTAGCTAGCCAAACAGAGAGACCCCCATTACCCCCCAGGTACATTTCAGTGACCACTTAAGAGTCTGTCAAATGCTTTGAAGAAGAAAATCTCTACAGAGCTTGGTGGCATTTAAGATCTGACTGGGTTAGCAGTGAAGGTTCAGGTCATACAGCAGAAGCCCCTCTGAAAGGAATCTTCTGAATATTCCCACAGCAGGACCAAACAAGGTCACCCTCCATACAATGCCAACTGGATATTCTGGTGCTCACACAGTCCCACTGAACACATTACATCCCATGGCTTAAACTATGAATAATAGTGATCAATCTGAATCTAGAAAATGTACACCTAGAGTTCTTATCACCCTCATCAGACAGCCCCCTCCTCCTGTTTATTATAAGGGATAGTAGGCACACCAACCTTGGAATCGCTCAGGCTAGCTCATCTCTTTGCATAGATATGCTCACAGTATTAATCCAAATGTCTTCAACAGAGGTCTGATTTTCAAAATACTTCAAAGTATAAATTCCACAGGAAACAGGAAAGCCAGTGGAGAGAAGGAGATACAAATCAACTTCTACATTTGCAGACATCTGCAGTCAGTAGCATAAGTCACTTCCAGAGTTAATCTTGGCAACAGAGCTTCTTCGTAGAGGAGAAAGACCTGCCAAAAGTAACAATGATAGTAAAATGCCCCATTAACATCTGATAAGCAACAAAACAGCACCACAGATTCAGACTCTCCTTCAGAGAAAATAATTAAATTTTATTTGGAATACTGAGTTTCTGCTAGTTTTGACATACTTAAAATCAGCAGCAGACTCTGAAGTTACCTCACATTCTGAGTACTTTAATCCAACAAATTACCTCAAGGAGGAAAAGCCTCCACGAATTCACATGATGTTTGATCATAACAGAGCATACAACACTGTGCCACACCACAGAGTGCCTTGTTTCAGCCAGAACTTCCCAGCTTATTAGATGCCTTGGTGTGCGCTGCATATCTTCATACAGGAATGCTTGTGTGACAGGTGTCACACCAAAGAATTAAGCTGCTGTCCAAAATCAGAGACATAGAGAGCAAAAAAAGTCCAACACAGCACAAATAAAAGGTACATGCAAGGAGACTTCCAGTGCATCATAAATGTTCAGGAGTATTAGTGTACTTCTGAACTTATCCAAATTGGATTAAAGTTAATAAAACATAAACCCTTTGGGGCTCTTCTCTGTCTGCATTTCACACAGTATGGAACATCAAGGTTCCAAATCAAAGCTTTTGAATGCCACTGTGATGCAAGCTTTTGTACTTCTGGTACAACAATAGGATTCTTCTTTACAACTAAAGGAGGTCAGATAGTTTTGCATTACCCTAAAATGCTTTGGAAGTACGAATGGGTTCCATTTTGCAAAAAGGACATTTAACTTCATGCAATCACTTCTTTCCTCCTCATTTCCTCCTGTGCCCACCTTAACACGCGCACTCGTTTTTAGAACGGCAAAATTCGAGCTCACTCACCCATCGGCACAATAAAATAACTAGTACCGACATTAGCTCCGAAAAGGCAGCGAGAGTGGGCAAGGAGCGGTGAGGCACACACCGAGCCTCGGCCGGCTCAGCAGTCAGCGAGGTCAGACGCAGTCGACTCCGTCAGCACAAAGGACCCCCGCACCGGCAGCGCCGGTGCATACGCTTCCGCCCACCGGTGCCCGGCTTCGCTCCTCCGGGGAGGGGCCGACGGCCGCGGGGGCTTCAAACCTTCTGCTGGGTACGGCAGCGCCTCCGCACAGCCGGGACGGGCGTCAGCCGCGGCACTGCCGACAAGGCCGCGCTCCGCTCGCGCCCTCCCCCACTAGCCGGCCGCACTAGCCCGGCCAAGAGGCACACGACCGCAGCCGGGACGGAACAGTGACCTGGGCGAGCGGCCCCGAGGCGAACTAACCGAGTCTGGGCCACGGCCCGCGCCCGGGGGCTCCGCAGCGGCTGCAGAAAAACCGGGGGCGGTGTGGCGGGCGGAAGCCGCCGCGCTGGCACGGCCCGGCCGGGCCGCAGGGTCCCTCGCCCCGTCACTCACCGCCGGAGCAGACGCGCCCCGCGCTCGCCGCCTGCGGCCTCTCCATCCCGCGCGCGCCGCCACAGCGCTCGGCACAGCGGCGCGCAACGGCCCTGCGCAGCCGCGGAGCGAGGAGCGGGTCCGGCGCGTGCGATGGCGTCACTGGCGGTGGGCGGGCAGAGGCGGAGACCACGCCCACTCACGCACGGCCGTCGGGAGGGGCAGCGGGCGGTGGCGGGGCGGTCACGTGCGCCGTGGGCCGAGGGTCGGCTGCTGGCGCGGTGCGGCCCTCGCCCGCGGGTGTGGAGAGGCTGCCGCGGGGATGTGACCATCTCTCATCCGCACGGCAGTCTCCCAGCGGGACTCTGCCTGTGTAGTACAAAGCTGCACCCTTGCTTGAGGCTGATTCAATGAAAAATTTGCCTTGATCTGTGTTTGCCCGCCGCAGTTAATGTATTTAGCCACAAGGCAGCTGGAATTCATACAACTTGACTTTTATTTCAAAGCAGTGCTCATTACTTCTTACAGTTTTTCACATGAAATTCAAGAATTTATGACTACCAGCCAGCATCTTTTGCACTCAAATCCTCCCCTTGCACCACCACCATCACCTCACCACCACCACCCACTGCTATCTTTCTTTCCCCTGTAGCTCCCCCAGGTCACACTTGTATGCCTGAAGCTAAAGCTGAGACTCTGACATGCTGGGGGGTACATGGAAGGCAAGAGCTGGATGCTGAATTCAAGCACTGCCACTTGAGGTTACAGTCACAGAGTATGCAGAGAAGATGTGGATCCTGACACACCAAGAAAGCCTGAAGGCAGGAAATAAAAGGTGGTGAACCTTTGTGACTAAATCGAATCCACATCCCTGGCATAGTCGGCTCCACTGAGGAGTGAGGAGTGTGATGTTGTATCTCTCCTTACCGCCTTCTTCTCTGATGCATCAGTAGTCAAACAAAGTCTTCCACGTTCCAGAAACAGTTGGTCACTGTGGTCTCAACTGGGCGTTGCATGATCTGCAGCATCTAGATGAGGACAATTTATTTAAAGCTGATTGGAATTTTTCTCCCTCCCTTATCTCCTAAAAAACCCCAACAAACATATTGCAGAACTAGTAAGAGATCTTTTAATTTCTGTTTAAACCATTTTTTCACTTCTCCTCCCTTTCAAAGCTGAATTACCAAGCACTGAGATCTTGTGTGAGCATACGAGAACAGAAAGTGTGATTGACCAAAAGCAACAAGGGAACCCGAGTGGCTGATTTGCACTGGCTAACTTCAGAGCAGGTTCAGCATAACAATCATGGTGGCATAACCATACATGGTGGCATTTCTATTTAAGATGTTTATTCATGCTATTTTTCTTATTAATTACAAATATCCAAGTAAGTAACAAATTGTTAGTGTTAAATCTCCAGCTGACATTAAATTTGCCTTTAAACCTGCAAGTCTAGTAACTACAATATGATTAGGGTTAGATTAAATTATTAGATTCAAAGTATTCAACTATTAGATTCAAAAGTTCACAGGAAATCTGTGGTTGTAGTCAACACACAGAAGTGATGAGCTGGGTAGCCAAGGAAGAAATTAGTGTACAAGCATCTCTCTCTGCAGGTATACTGGCTATTGAAGTTTTGGCTTATTAATTATATTCTGTCTGTATATACTTTCTTATAGGACTTTCTGCAATATATGTCTACATATTTGATCTTGTACTGTGTAGGTGATCAATGTGCCAACTCAAAATGAGTTCACTCTTTGCACAGGAGAAAACCATTTGGGCCTCACTGGTCTCTGTCCAACGCAGAGGCTTGTGACATCACAGAGTGAATACAAAATAAGCACAGGGGTTATTTTTCTGGGTTAGTGGCATTCAGCACAGCTTTTAATGCTCATTTGCACAGGGAAGTCCTGGGACAGGCTGTGGCTCTAAACAGAATGCAGGGAGATGAAAGCTGGGCGAAAATACCAGCACAAATAGCCTGCATGGGGCTGAAACTGGGGAGGGTCTTGTGTGCTTCTGTCAACTGATCTTGATTCCTGTGGGGAGAAAACCCATCTTGTGGACTGTTTACATTTATCTTTCTGTGCCTTCCTCAAAACATCACTTACACTGCCCTGGTCAGATCCTATGATGCCACCCTTGGATTGTCAGGCAGGCCCTTCAGTATGATGAGAGTCCCCACTCTTGTAGATATGAACCACTGTACCTCCATATGTTTGGGGGTGGTTTAGGTCCTGTTCTTGTATAAATTTTGTTCTTTCAGTAAGGAGTTGCTGGGAAGAAACCAAGTATCTTATTGAAGGCAGACATGAAATAACCAGATGAATTGAATTGAATGTAATGGACTGATAAATTACATTCAGATTAAAGCTTAGTTCTTTAATCTCCAGTCACTATAGAAACTAACCCTGCCTGACTGCTGGGATACTATTTCAGAAGCACCAGCAGGCATCAGCTGTACTGCCAGAAATGGTGAATAAAGGACATGAGTTACCCTGGGAGTTTGTTACAGACAGAAATACAAGCTCAGGAGGGCAGTTCTGGTTAGAATGGTGAAAAATCTTTGCTGATCTGGCTGGAAAAAATATGTCTTTTAATTCAGCATCAGCTCTCAGAGAAGCCTTATAGCAATAACCACAAGTGTTTTGTGACTCCTGAAATCTGCTTGCCTTTACATTCACGTGGCAATTCCATTCCTTCTTGCAGAGCATCAGAAGACATGGCTACCTCACAGATGTTTCCCAATGTCTGCATGACATGACATAGTTCAGTTTTGCAGTGCTCTCGCAATGAGCAAATTACTAATTTGACATATACCAACAGATGTCTGGGGACAGGGTTCAGAATGATACTGGGCAAAAAAAAAGAGAAAAAGGATTTTTTTAATGGATTACAAACAACTTCCAATGTTTTGCAAGAGAATTGGATGCCAGGCAGTTCAAGCAGGCTGAGTACGGCCTGTTTGGCCACCACTTGCAGTGAGCCTTCTGGATTAAGTGTTAGACAAGGAAATTTCCAAGGTGTTTAACTCATAGGGTTGTAGTGACTGACCCCAGCATCTCACCACTTAGACCACATCCCTTGTAGCATGGGTGCATATGCCCTGTTTAGTCTGCTACCATCTGTCCTTGCAGCCTCCAGTGGCTCACAGACAAACTGGACAAGGGCCCAGAGCGGATCCTGATGCCACATACCCCATGGGTGATGTGAGCTGTGAGACAGCTGCCCTTCAGCTGCCTAAGCCTTGTGTGGGTGCACCCAAGCTCCCAGCATCTTCATTCTAGCAGTGTGTGCTCGCAGGCCACCTGCAGCCCTCTTCTTACCAGAGTCACCAGCCAGGAAGACTGGATGTGTCAGCAACGGTGCTCCGTGGGTGCTCTGCAGCATGAGAGCTGAAGCACTGAAGGGCTGCCCCTGCTCACATGGGGTGGCTGCAGGGAATGGTGTGTAGGGAAGCTTTTTTTTTTCTGGAAACGGTAAAAGAAACTTTTTCCTCTGAGGGCAGTGAGACCTCTTTTCTGCATGCAATGAGTGTCATTTCATGCCTGAGATTGCATGCATAAAGAATAATTCCAGTTACTCATGCTTGCAATTTTACAAGCACAAAATTGGGCATGTACCTTTGAAATACGCAATGAGGTAATGCATGCTGAAAGACAGGAGAATAAATTTAAAGCTGTTGAAGTTAAATAAATTACTGCTCTCTGACAAATTCCAGCTATACCAGCAGTTGCCCAAGAGCAGGAAGAAACTGTGCCCATTCTTTGAAACTAAGAAATAAAGCAGAACATTGAGCCTTGGTTGCAAATACAGCAGCAGCAGTCAGAACAACACTGCTTGTGCTATCATGGCAGGAATAAAAAATGCTGAGCTGCAAAGCTTACCATTAAAAAAAGGGGAAGGGGAAGAAAGAGTTAGCTGTCAGGGCTTAGCTGAAAGCATGCCATCAACTTGGAAGTGTAGAAAGCAGGACAGGGGTCAGGAGTTTGCTAAGAGGATTTTTACAAACACACATGTGATGTCAGTGCTCTCATGCAAAATGACACCTGTTAATCGGGTAAATCTGGAAAGACGGGATAATGTAGGAGAGAAAATTCTCTCAGGCTGTTCCACTGGAAGCTATGAGACAGCAAGACCCAAATACCAATTCAGACAGAGACCGAGTCCTCTCAGATCAGTGTTTGAGGCAGGACTGAACCCTAGGAAAGACCACCAGGAAGTTATGACTCTTAAGTCATCTGTGGACTTTAAACCCACAGAATGAATTTGTCTGAAATGTCAGGTACCAGATGCTATGGGCAAACTGGGTTAAAACTAACTGGGATTGAATTTTGCAGATAGTATCTATACCTCTAATTCATATCCATGCAACTCAGGTTTCAGGGAAGAGAGCTGTGTTGTTTTAAAGAATGCAACATCAGATACACTGCGACAAGGATTCTGTTAGTCCCTGTGTTTATCTGGATTCTTCATGGGTTATAATGTCAAATGCTATTAGGGGCTCTGGATGGCTCTATTTGGGGGTTTGCAGTATATGAACAGCCTTCAGGAACTTGGTTTACAGAATTTTCCAACTGAAAGGCTTGTTAAGGTACAACGGATTAAGTAACCAAAACTACTACATCACTTTGAAAATGCAGTACCAGCTTAGTAATGTGAGTGACTTGTTTCACCAATGAGTTAAAGCCAAGCTCCAAGTATAACTTTGCTGGGTTTCCAGCTGAGCTGAGCTTTCCCTCCCATACCCGTTAGTGCACACAAGTCATCCACAAACCATGGAGCGCGATGTGCCCAGCTACAAAGCAAAGAGGAGTGCTGCAAACTGTGGAGCAATGAGACTGTTTCGCTGTGTTGTAAGTAAACAGATTTCCCATAAACTCTGCCAGCAAGTGGCTTCCTTAGGCCCTTTAGTCAGCACCCACCTTCAGTGGCAGAAAACATTTTCTCTTCTTCACTTTTGTTCCTCATGGCTCACAAGTAGAGAAAAGCCTCCCAAGGAGCAGGAAAAAACACACCTTTTGCTGGCAAACAGGCTCTTGGCTCCCACCTCTGTGTCAAAGAAGCAGGAAAGGACATTGATGCCAAGGTTGGCTCTGAATACTTACAAAGGCTTGAATTGTCCCTAAAAGGTACAATCCATCCAGTTTCAGTGTATCAGAAACACCTGATCCAACCTGGGGCATATCAGAGCATATTGCTATTGGGTATTGAAGGGTTTGAAATTTAATTTCCTGCCTTCTGTGACTAAATTGCCGCATCTTTGCTCTTGTGGTCCAGAAATCCTAGGGAGCCTTCATTGAAATTACAGCTTTTTGTAACTTGAAGGGTGCACTTTGCTGTCTAGATATTGGTGTAATGCAATAATACGATGAAAAATACTGTATTTCCATCTGCAAAGTGCTCAGTCTCTTGTAAGCGCTGCAATCCGGCCAAGGAAGCTAATAAAAATAATTACTGCAAACAGTAACAAAAATGTAGCATTTTCTGTGTGGCATTTCCAAGCAAGTCAGGCCATATCATTTGCTCTTGAGCTAGATAAATATGATCAACTCCCTCTGTCAATGGAGATTCTGTATTAACACATGTGGTGTTGAGCTGAAGGAAAGCTTGACCCTCTCGCAAACACCGATGCCTGTGGCTTGTGGCTACGCCAGGTATCATTCACGTGCTATTCTCCAAAGCAGCAGGGAGGACAGCAACCAACCAGCTGAGCACTTGAGAAAACTCGAAGAAAGTTATTCCGTGTCCTTTCCATTAGAGGATGTTGACAGAGCAATGAGTTAGGACGCTGCTTTCTCTGCTTGTGTGGTTCTCTGGCTTCAACAGAATTACAGCAACAAACCAATCAATGGATTATTAGGCTCAAGTCGCTCTCGGCCCCGCACCTCACCCCTCTGGACGACAGCATGAGCCTCTGGCATACCACGCATTCCTCACAGTTTTGAGTCACCTGCAAACTTGCTGTTCAGCTCCTTGAGCAGCCGGACCCTGCTGACCATCCGGGTTTCTGCCTACGACACACAGCAAAGCTCATGCGTTTCTCACTGTGTTTCAGGATGCCCTCATTTTCCCATCCAGTCAAGTCCGAACTCGGTAAAATCGGCGCGCAGTACCTAGGATGGCGCAGTCCTTCCCGCAGTTACCTGAGCTACATTACGCCTGCCGAGGTAGGGCAGTGTCTCCAGGATTTCAGCGCGGGGACTGTGAGGCCCAGAGGACGGGCCCAGCTCAGCGCAACGCTCAGCACCCCTCTGCCAGCGCGGACCCCGTCACGGCCCCGCAGCTCGCCCGGCGGGCAGCTGGCGGTGCCGGGCTGTGCGCCGCGGGACCGCACAGCGGGGGGCAACCGGCGGCCTTCGGGGGGGTGGAATGAAAACCTCCCCTTGGTGAGGCGGAGCTGCTGCCGCCAAGGAGAGTGCGAGCACCGCAACTGACCGTGAGCCGTCTCCTCTTCCTACCCGGCAGTGCCACCTCCTGCCGCCGTCCCGCCGCTGCAGTAGGGCTGACAGGCCCAGCCCCGCGCTGCTCTGGGGCCGAAGGCTGCCGGGTGCCAGCTCCCCGCGGCCCGCCGGGCCCGCTCTTCTGTGCAGGAGACTGCGAGAGCCTACCGCCGGGACGGCGGCCATCCCCCCACCGCAGCGGCGGGCAGAGGAGCCCTCCGAGCCGGTACTGAGGCACCAGCGAGAGCATGCCCGGGGAAAGCCAAGCCCTGGAGCCAACGGGCAGATGCCATGCTGTGGCCTGCGCACTGCTGGCATTCAGGCAGAACAAATTCACAGAACCACAGAGTGGTTTGTGTTGGAGACCTTAAAGCTATGGGGCCATCACAAAGTTGGACTGAACTCATCTGAACATAGACACACAGAATCCCAGACTGGTTTGTACTGGAAAAGACCTTAAAGCTCATCCAGCTGCAACCCCTGCCATGGGCAGGGACACCTTCCATAGAGCAGCTTGCTCCAAGCCCCTGTGCCCAACCTGGCCTTGAACACTGCCATGGATGGGGCAGCCACAGCTTCTCTGGGCACCCTGTGCCAGAGCCTCAGCACCCTCACGGGGAAGAGCTTCGGCCTAAGAGCTCATCTCAATCTACTCTCTTTCAGCATAAAACCATTCCCTCCCTTGTCCTGTCCGTACATCCCTTGTCCAAAGCCCCTCTCCAGGTTTCTTGTCACCCCTTCAGGCACTGGAGCTGCTCTGAGGTCTCAAACCCCAGGGACACTCCGGGATTTCAATCTCAGCGGCTCACACTGATAACCGGTGACACCGTCGCAGCCGGTCGGTGGTTCCCACACCCGTAGGGGGCGCTCTTGCTCCGCGCCACAGTGACCGAAGCAGGCGCTCGGCAGCGCCCGTTTGCAGGGGCGCGGCCGCTCCCGTTCCGGCGGAGCCGCAACCCGCCAGCGCGGCCCGCCC
>JAOEHY010027920.1:0-36563 GCA_025447955.1 Psilopsiagon aurifrons | reverse complement strand
CGCGCGGTCGCCCCCCGCCGAGCAGGGCCCCGCGGGAGGGAACAGCGGGATCCGCCCGTCCGGCCGCGTCACCCCCCACGGGAGGGAACATCAAAGAGAGAAACCCGCCCGGTTTCCCGAGGACCGGCGGCTTTGCGCCGCGGGCGGCTCGGGAGCTGGCTGTGCTGGAAACCCTCCTGCAGCAGGCACGATGCTAACAAAGCACGCGCGGGGGACGGGCCCCTCCTGCTGTGAGCAGCCTGCACTGGGCAGCACACCTCCTCAGACAGAAATCAACAAACCCGACTTACTAACTCGCAGATACCGCATGAGCTGGCTCAGGGAACAGACTGAGGTACAGACTTGAATAGAGCATTTTCTCTTTGAGAGACTGACGGGTGTAGGCTCTGCTTTGGCTGTACTGAGCAAGCTGAATAGTCACAATCTGCCTATAGGCACAAATTAGGTTGGGGAAAAAAGAAATGCGAGAATGCAGGAAATCCTTGTTGTCTGCCTTTTTCCCCCTATCTTCCATTTTAACTGCGAATATGAGAGGACAAGGGAGTCAGCCTGGCTTGAGAACAGCACTGTGCACACTGTGTGCCCTAAGTGTAGAGTATCTGAAAGATACTGAACTGAAAGGTGGTCTGAGGCGAGCTGGACTTTGTGACATAGGCAGGTTACAGAGCACAGATCTTGGTGGAAACACTGAGTTTGAGGTATTTTAACCTAGAATTAAAATTACATCCTGCAGATAGGACGAGCCCAGGGCACCCTGCTGCAACTCTGTGTCTGCAGTCAGCAGTAACAAAACTTCCTTTTGTAAAAGACAAGGGCCTCATATAAGGGCTTTAAGGAACCACCAGCAGTTGTTCCAACAGCATTTCTGGGCTAAATAAAGATGTGCTCAGAACCCTCTTTTTAAAAGCTGTCCACCCCATTTTCAGCCTCACTCAGTTTACAGCACCAAGTTTTAGGGATGCACCAAGTTTTAGAACACTTAACAGGGTCCTATTACCTTTGACATACTCCGATTCGGTAACGAGTGTTGTAACTGGTAAAATAACATCGTAAGAACAGAGATGGGATCAGTGTGCTGGATCAAGCACAATTCTTGACTCACAGGTAAGTCATGTAATACCAACCTACTTGCAACTTTTTTAAAGTATACCTTAAAGTGTTGCTCATTCTTAATACAACAAAGAGAACTCCTTGTAGTTTTGTTTAAATTTATCCCAGGGCCCACAGTAGATGTGGCTGACACTTTGGAAAAGATACAGTGTTCAAGTATTTTTGTGTCAACATTAGAAATACAAAAATGCCTCCTGGGTCAGATAGGAAATATATCCTGTAGGGACCAACATCATTATGGAGCTGTTAAAGAACACAGTTTGCCTTAATTCAAGAGAAAACACTCAGAAAGCAACAGTAGGAAAGGGGTTGTGGGATTGTGTCATTGAGGGAGCACCTGACCAAAACCTGATACCCAAATTCTACAATTCTACCTGAATCCCTCTTCCCAAGGAAAAGTGAGAGACGTCTGCAGAGGCTGTCTGTAGCTTTATGGCAGGCTTTGTCAGTCTTCCATTGTTGGCTGACTCCTACCTACCCTTGTCACTGCTCCTGGGAAGAGTTGCATGCACCAAATAGACATGATCTCTAGCAGGATGATCACAGAGCAACAGGAGATTGCCATAGTGGTTCATTTTGGAGGCAGAGAAACACAGACTTCTGCCCTTGCTGTTTTATTTCACAGAAATGGGTCAGAGCTTAAGGAGTGTGCTGCAATTCAAGTGCTAGCTCTTTGAAGGCAGGATTATCATGCAAGAGACCTATTCCCTGAAGTCCAGTCTTGAGTACCTGTGCAGACTGGTAAGCAGGCAGGAGACTGCCTATAATGAGGTGCTGCTGGCACCTTGTCTGCCACAGCCCAGACACCTTAACAAGAAAACTGATGAATGCCATCAGAAATATGTACATATGGAGGAGAAATATATTTAGAACAACAGCTGTTTGGCTATCAGTTGACACCCAAATTCTAATTACAGATGTTGTACATCCAAAGCTTCACCTTGTGGTGTGGCTGAGACCTAAATGAGTGTGAAGTGACTGATGGCATTCTCACCATCACAGCAAATTATTCCATTGGGGTCCTGATGAACAGCAGGTGATGCAGGGGTGCTGAGGCATGACAGGAACATACAGCAGGAGGCCATGGAAGACATTATTGATCCAGTCACTGGAATAAGATGTTCCAGAATAATTATGATCAACCACAGGGTTTACTTACTCAGGTACAAGGGATCAATACTCAGGCAGCCAGCTTGGGAGGAATGATTCAGTGGCATAATGAGTTTCTCTCTTTGTGACAATGAGTGCTAAACTCCCAGTTCTCATACACTGGGAGAGAAAAAACAGCAGCAAGTACACAAAGAAATAGTTAACACAGAACATAAATTATTGGTATAGCCCAAGCCATTCTGTTTATTGCTTTGTTTTACAAAGATAGCTAAAATTTTTCATGCCTCATACAACAAGCTTTTTTCCTCACTGACTTGGTCAGACCTTAAGAAGATGACACAAAAGATTTTTCTGATCTCATTAAGCAAGACTTGCCAGCACAGAAGTTTGTTCTGCATGAGGTGCTGCTGTATCAATAGGTAAAGGGCTGAAAGGAAATGTAACCTATCAAGGAATAAAGATGCATTTTGCAGGAACAATGTGTTGTCATTAGGTATAATTGGGCAAATGGTGGTATGATCCTAAAAGCCTCAGTTGATCATATTCCCCTGAGTGCATTATCCAATTAGGAAATGGTGCATTGGATAGCCTTGCTTCATTGTGCTACTGAAGTGGAGAGCAGGTGTGAGAAAACAAACAAGTTTGTAATCCTTGCTTTGCAAATCAATTCTTAATCACTTGGGCTCTTATTTCCATACCAGATTTTAAGTTTTCGATATTTATGAGAGCAATTTGGCAGCAACTTTTTTGTGGCTCAAATGAGTAAGAGGTCCAAGAGATTTATTTTAAGGCTTTTAGTTACTACTACTAGTGCATATGGTTTATTTCAGGTCAGAACCAGTAGCTGTAATGAGACACCCAAGCAAAGAAGATTGGATGAAGCCCTGTTGAAAATGTGAGCCACACAATGTAAGTGGATTACATACAGTTTCACCATTTCCTCTCTCACTGCATGAGTATACAAGTATTACAACAGTAAGACCTTGGTATATAAAGTCCAACTCATATCTTCCATTCCTGTTAAGAAGTCATTTCTCCCCCTGCATTATTTCACTACAACTACCATCACAATTAGGATAACAGTGGAAGAAAGAATCCTACTGCCAGGATATTCACATGTTCACCTTTTAATTATGCTCAGTCTTTGGGACCACAGTCCAGGTATCTGGCTGATTATGGTCCAGGAGACATCTGTTTCAACAGATGCTCAAAGGAAGCCAAAGGATAGGAGGACAGGCACTGGGATGACGAGAAGTTTTTACTAAGTCTGTTGGCTAGAGAATTCCATTTTAGTGGGAGAGAAACAGACATTGTCATGTATTGCCACTATGGCTGTTTTAATTTCTCCAAGACATTTTTGTTGAAGAATGTTAACGGTTGTGAGCAGAGTAAAGTACACCACACATCTTGTGCAATGCTAGAGGCAAGGGATTGGATTTGATGGACCACTGGTCTAAGACAGTACTGTATGGCAAACTGTGCTGTGAGCTGCTGAGATTGCCAGTAGCATCCTGACAAATTGTTTTGTAATCTCCCTTCACACAAGTGAATTCCTGTGCCTGCCATCCTCTGCTCAACAATTATCAACAGCACAACACAATAATAGCGTGATTAATAAAGGAACTTTTAATTAAAACCTAAAAGAAACAGGCATTTGACCCACCAGAGAAGAAAGTGGAAAGTAGTGGTTTATTCTCTAGGGGTGGATTTCACATAACAAACTTACTGCAAAGCTGACATTTTCATTTCTGTGTCCAAGATTCTGTAAGATATGTGACAATCTTTCTGCTCTCTAAAATTCTTTGTTTGAACCACCCTACAATTGCAAATGGGGTGTTGTTATCAAAGCAGAAAAAGCAGTACATGAAGAGAATTTAGAGTTTCTTCTGATAAAACAAAGATTGCTAAATAAAACAGCACTTGGCAACTGGTGTGATGTTTTTAGATGCCTGATACAATAGCTTCAAGAGGGAGTTTATCAGCTCAGAAGAGGCAGCTCCCAGACTGAACTAAGCACAGAAAAAACAAAGGCATTCCAGTTTGATAGGTAACTGTCTCCTTCCAATACAGAGTTCTGGCTCAACAGTCACTGTCCTTGCTTGGTAATCATTTTGTCTCTGGATAAGGAGCAAGAGAGAGCAGGCAGAAGTCTGGCTACAAACTGCCCTCAGGTGCTGTGACCCATGCCAAAGAGAGAATCAGAAAAGATATTTCCTGATACCAATAAACACCTAAAGGCTGGCTGAGATGTGCTCCCAATGCATTTGTTTCATTCTGTCTTCCCCGCCCCCCTGCCTCAGGGGCTGAGCACCCTGCAGGGCTCACCCACGAAGTTGGTGTCTGGCATGGGGTACAATTATTCCACGGGGTGGTGCTACCGTTAACAAGTGCAACAGTTTCTCATTTGTGCAGAAATCCCTATCTAAATTAAATACAGAGCTGCTAATGAAACAATAATATTTACTACACACTCCACTACCTCGTCATAGTTAAGCCTAATTGAGTTGTGTTCCAATTCTACATGGAAGCATCCTGCGAAGAGCAATGTCACAGTGTGGCCCCAGACGCCCTGGAGTTCTCTCTGGCAAGTGGCAATTAAATAAATATTTGGGATCCTTCTTTTCTAAATGAGCAGGTTGCAGTAGTCCTGACACTTGACAACATAAGCAAAGATCAACAGCACAATCTGTTGCAATCCTAGAATTACTGGCACTAAGAAGCAGGTCTTACGACATCAGGATGAAGGCAGAGTAAATATTTCAGTCTTTGTCCTAGGAATGTCTAACCCTGTCCCAGGAAGTTCTGACACTCCTTGATCTATCTGATCAGTATGCCAAGTTAGACCCACTGGGGCTGAGCAATCCCTACAATTTATGCAAGAAAGACTATGGCATGGGTAAGAAAAAAGAGGAATGAGACTACATTTTTCTGCGATAACTTGCAATTAGATCTCACTGTGCTTAATAGTGATCCAGTTGATGCTGGTCTAAAACTAGGCTGCCCCAATTCTACCCTCCCTATGCCTCCAGCTGTGTGACTCTGCTCTGTCCCTTGCACCAGCAATTAGTTGTAAAACTAATGAGTTCCTTGAACCAAGATAGTAATCTGAGAATTATCATTAACTGCTGCTTAATTACAAAGTCATAAATTGAGTATTTTCACTTTCTCCTCAGTCCCTATGCTCCCTATAGGTAGTTTGTTCACTGTGACAGATACCCTAAGGAAAAACACTTCCCTGACAAAGAACCCTGGTGGAAATATCAGGCCTGTCACCTGGCCAAACAACCCAATAAAACTTCCTTCTTTGCTGTTTAGTGGCTAAATTAGGAAGTTAGAGTGTTCTTATTTTCAAGTCTCGTATGAGAAGTAGCAAGACTTAATTTAAAGACATCTTGTTCAGGCAGAAACACCTAAATAGTAATTGATTGTTTTTCCTTAGCTGCATGTGTGCGTCTCTGAATTTAAAAGCAGAAAGTGCTTGTTGTTTTTGCTCTGTCCCTTCTGCTAGACAGGCTGCAGGGCTTGTGTCAACACTGCTGGAATAAAAAATAGAGTTGGAAAAAGTCAGGCCTAAAACTGCTCCTGAGAACCAGGAAGATTGCCACTGAATTGAGATGAAGAAGTGCAGGACCAGTCACTTTGCTTAGTTAGAAGCATCTGCAAAGACCCTGGAGAATAATCACCCTAGAGAATATCCTCATGTATGGACATTTCACAATGGCTCCATAGATTAGCTGCAGAGACCTGTAAAAGCCCCTTCCATCTTTATGGGCAGAAAACCATTATTATGCCAACATTTGGGAAGGTTGAAACCTAAGTGTCTCTGGAAGGTGACTTCAGAAAGGCTGCTCCCTTCACTGGAATCTAAAAGCAAATTAAATCCTCAAATGAATATATTATGCAGAAGTAATTAGATCCTGAAACGAGTGAACATTAAGATGGTCATAGTGGGCTATCCATTAGAACAGGACAGAAGTGTTAAGAGCTGTTTTCCACTCACAGCAAGCATTTGTATAAACACACTTCCATGCTGCTCACATCCCCCATTCCTTGAGACAGGCAGCACAGGAGTAAGACTGATGCTTTCATGCAGCTGTGCTGCTCCTCCTGACTGGAGGCTGGAGTACAGCATGAGCTGTACATGCACACTCCTACTCCTGGATGTTTGTCTAAGTACCACTGCAGAGCAGAAACTTCAAGGCTGGTCTAATGCAGGTAAAAGGGACATTTACCTGCAGGTAATGCAGGTAAAAGGGACATTTACTCTTGAGGGAATGAACCAAATATTAATCCTTAGCTTCCATGTATGGTGACATATTTGGCAAATATTTTGATAATTTGAATTTATAAACTGTAAATTATAGCAAATTGTCTTAGTATTACCAAAACCATGGTCAGCACGTTTATTTTGGTGGTTCCTTTTAAGTGGTAGCTGTGATAAGTGCTCAGTGATTAAATATTAAATACACATTCACAAGTCTCAGGTTGAGCCTGAGTGAACAGATATGCAATTCAACTGCCCTGCCAGGCAGGAGTGTGCTACAGTGAAACGTCCAGGATTGCTGAATCCCTTTGCTTGGTAAGAAGATCTGTGTGATACTGCACACGCTCATGAAGAGTGTCCTTTTAGCACTAATGTGTAAAACATGTTTTAAGTGGTAAGGTTGGTTAAATTCACATTTGACTGCCATTTTATTTTGCATCTGATTAATTTCTCAGAGTTTTATTCAAATTGAGTTATTACTATTTGGATGAAACTAATAATCAGTTTTTAACACCTGCTTAAAGGTCTTGCCTGATGACTATGAGCTGGTGGCAGATTCTGGAAAGAAATGCCACTGAACAGATGAGTTGCTGTTGTTGATCAGATAGAAAATGTACTCGACTGGCCGAGAAAGTATGAATAGACTATTTCCTAGTCATAAGCAAAACCCAAAATAAACCATGCACACCAACCCCCTCAACCTTTGACTATCACCCTATTTAATCTTATATCTTCATTTTAAAAAAAAAATAGGCAAATTCATCCATGTTATAACTCCACTGACATTATTGCCTCAACTGCAACCCTGATTCAGTCTTGAACCTGAAATCAAGGGGATTTTGACAGGGCAAAATTTGGTTCAGCTGGCCTATCAAACATTGCTGGTGCCAATTTAAAACAGGAGATTTACCAACTGCTGTAGCATCCAATGAGATTTCTTTGTGAGGAAAATTCTTCCAGAATCTTCAAACCTTTACAAAACTGTTATTTTATTAGCAACACTAAAACAAAACTTTCTTTTCAGACTAGATGTCGACTTCATTTTTTAGCTCCTGCATTGCAGAAAAAATACTAGGCAGTCGCTTCATGAGTCATTTGTTATCTCAGTGCCTTTGAAGCATGGATGTGATCAAAGACATTAATGTGTTTTCTGAAGCAGAAAAACATTAAATAACCAAAGACCTTTAGCAACCTCTAGCGATATCAAACAAGATAATACAACACCACTCATTTAACTTGATCTTTTCACTTGGGTTTCATGGAGACAGCACCTAAACTCTGCTAAAATCACAGACTTACTCTAGTTCTGTACTTCCTCAAGGGCTGAAGCTGATTCACTTGCTGTAATAGGACTCTGCTTCCACTCTCACACCCAGAAAGAGGGGACCATTGTTCAAACATACTTGGCACTTAGAGGCTGACACTGTTTCATACATTGTCAGATCTACAAAAGACAGAAGTGCCAAGACAATGAGTACTTCAGCAAACCTGGCTACTTCATCTGTATCTAGATGGGAAAGATAAGCCTTTGAAAATTTCATGATGTAACTGTCAATTTGTGGTCATTAATCTGTTTTTAATTTCTTATGTTGTTAATTTGCCAGGCAGTTGCAAACTCTGAAAAATAGAAATTGTGGTAATAAAGCTGTTGTAGTCCTCCATGCTGCTAAAGTATTATACTAGGAAGGTCCGAACAATAACGCCATGTAGTCACAACTCTGAAGCAGGAAGTCCAAATAAGCCATGATTTATTGCGTGATCAGATGCTGGTTTACCTTGTAAGGTCCCCAAACTCTCTACTACAATCCGTCACTGACCTTGTCATTAAGTGGTCTGCACCTACCAGAGAGTAAGACTTAATAACTTTGCAATTTAAGGCTGCTATGATTTACTGTGTGATCAGATACTGGTTTACCTCAGAGGTTCCCATCACCGATAGAAGCAAACTTCTGCTGGAGATGACAGATGCTTAATACAACCCAGTTCCATCTGAATTATGCAACACACTCACGGAGGTGGTTATGGTTAACTTTGTATCAGTTTAGCACTGGTTTTGGGTTCCTCCTTTACAGGCTGTACTGACCAGTGCTACCAGTGTACCCTCAAGTGCTACATGCCTTCTTCCTTCCTACGCAAGAATGTGTTTATACAACTACTTTGCTCAGTACCTGGCATCATACAGAACTGAAAGTGATTCTAATGAAGACAGAGTTACTGTTTTTCAATAAAGCACAAGTAGTTGTAAAAGGTCTATAACATTTACTGTGGTGCTGGTTTAGAGATCATTTGTTATTCAAATGACACAGCTTCCGTGTTTATAAAGTACAGCTTGTGATCAATGGCACTATCTGTTTATCAGGCAATCCTTGGCATTTCCATCATTTCTCCATGCAATAAGACTTGAGCTTCACTCACTCAACATGAGCTGCGGAGGCTCAGAAAGAATTACAGGTTATTGCTGAGATCTTCCAGAAAGTATTTTAAAAACAGTCTATCAGCATCTTATTCTTGATAAGCCACTTCAAATGCCAAAACGGTGGCTCACATTTTTTAATAATAGCTACAAAGATGTAGTGCTACGAAACATTTCACTCCGCATCTTCCATGATGCCTCTGAATCAGTCATGGAAATGAAGGTCTAAAAAACTTCTAAGAATTTTTTTTTTTACTTTTTATAGTTGCTTTACTTCTTTTGTAACAGTTTCTAGGTCTACACGCATCTTCTAGGTGACCTACAGATCATCACAGAGCAAATTTAACAAAGGGATTGCTTACATTAATGACTTTTCCCTTTGAAGTTGTTCCAAACCATGCATTGTCTGGTACCACAAGTTGAAAATCACCAATGCATTATAGCTATCTCGGTGTTCAAGGATATGAAGACCATCACTAGCCATTCCAGGAATGCATTCAAAAATTCCATCATACCATATAGGCTCCAACACAGAATGTTTCAAATCTGGTTACAGCTATAGACAAGGAAATAAAGAAATCAGGAGGAGAAAACTGCTTATTATTGGTTTGTAGAAAGAATCATGTGAAATTGCTCATTTAACAGGATAGGCAATAACATCATCATTTGTGGGCCAAGAAAAGTGTTCATACTACAGTCACACCAAAGCTTCACTGGAGTCCAATCAAATGCAACTTTTCTACTTACCATTTTCTTGACTTAAATTTGCACACCAGGCCCACTGGACTTGGTGAATTCCACCTGCTTCCCAAAAAAACTCCAAGCCAACTATTAACAACTTCTTTGACTTCTTTTGTCATGATCTGAGACTTTCAAAGCACGTCCCAAGCATATAAAGTCACTGTAGTATATTACTATCACTTATTTGTGGATAGGGAACACAAACCTTAAGTATTCAAAGGTCCACCTAATTTCAGATACCATCTATGAAAAGTCCCACTTTAACTACAGTTGGAATTCTGCCTTAATGCACCATTAAGAGGCACAGCAATTCACTGCGAGAGACAAATAGAATACAGTTGTCCCAATTCTCAGACTCCATTCTAATCAAATGACCATGTGGCCTCTCAGCTTGGTGCTTATAAAAATACATCAGCTGCTGCAGTTTGCATCTGCAAACCATCTCTAACTGCTTTAAAATGTATCTTTGTTCATATTCAGGATCTGCTGAAAAGGCCCACAGGGAATGGGATGACAGAAGAGTTGAGAAGAACAGAGCCTTTGTGCCTCACAGTCTTCTCAGCAGAAGCAGGTACCAAATGACTCAAGAAACTTTTACTCCAGTGCTACATGCTCATTCACTCAGCTCCCCTTGGGATGCACAATGTGCCAGCTGGGCAGATGTGAAGAAGCCATGAGAAGATCACAGAAGCCTTCTAAAAGCCAGTACTAGTCCTGGTTTCAGCATATACCTCACCAGACATGTACATATCTTTATTGTCCCATAAAGCACAATGTCCAATATCCAGCCTATCAAACAGCTTTAATTACAATCTCTCCCCCCAAATGGCAGCTGAATACCCACTGATTCTCAGTGTTGTTTCCTTTAAATGAACACTTAAGCACCAGTGGAGAAGCCTATTGTTATTACAATGACTACGAAAGTTATAAAGATGCAAATTACATGAAGGTCTTTGTCATTATGTAGCGAGTAGCATTAACAGGAAAATCATCTTACTTGAATGACTGGTTGTGGTGATTGTCTTCCTCCTCCTAAAATCTCTGCTGTGTATCAAGCTTCATTAAAACGACTATGTATGATGGACAGGGGAACAGTTCTAAACTGAGGACTCTGAACTTCCCTCATTAACTAGGTAATTCACTCAACCCTCCAAAGAAGAGACTTGCTGATCTAACGTGTGCTACATAATATGCACATTTCAGCACTGCATTAGATCTCTGGTGGCTTCTGTGATTAACCAAGTACAAACTGTAGCATTTCCTAGCTGATTCCCAGCCACTAATCCATACCTTTGATACAGTGAAGGCTTGGATTTTAAGTAACAGATTCCACATTCACTGGTGCCATTAGTGATGACTGCAAGCGAAAGAAGTGAAGGTCTATGAAGGTGTCTGTATATACGCATATGTAGATGTATGTACATAGCTGCACTTCATTCTCTCTTGGGATGGACAGTTTCAGTTCTACTTCTTTATAGTACTTACCATAATGGGATTCTGACCTTGACCATTGATGTGCTGCAGGACTCTTTAAAAGCTGGTAGCCTAAAAGATAAAATGACTGATCTTACTGCAGGAAGAATACCACAGGGTAAGCAAATGTAACTCCTCATAAAATGAGCCGACAAAATAACTTGGTAACCACTAAGAACAATAATACCCCATGAAAATATCAGGAACAGTTCATTAGCAAAAAGCACACACAAAGTGCATATGCATAGTCACAGCTACAGAGAAATAACAGAGGGGAACACTTGAAGTAAATGTTACCTGTTTCAACCAGAGAAGCTGATATGACTGGCACCTGAGATTAACTTTGTTAGTAAGACTAGATCCATATTCAGAATTCCTCTCTACATCTGATTGCATGTGGCACCCCCATTGAGAACAGCTGCTCTTGGCTGCTGTGTATAGGTAGACACTGATGCAGCTGCCTCGCTGGCACGGTCCTGCCATTGGCCACAGTTCCATTTCTTTTCAGACCAAGATGGACAACCTGAAGGGAAATCACATTTGCACTGCATCCTTAGAGAAAGGCTTGAGGTCACTTTACCGAGTAATTTATCCAGATGAACAGCTGTATTTTACAGCAACTGAAAGCAACAATAAGAACTAAAATTCTTACATTTTAAAAGCTGCAATAGAAACGTCTGAATTTCAAGATGTTTTACAGCCAGCCACAGGGGCCAGTTCTGGAACTTCTCACGCTGCTTTTACTCCATCTTATTTGTGCTCCCACAGTGTTCTCTGACTGTTGGGCATGCACTATGTATGTCAAGCTTTCAGGAGCTTCTGAGCCTTGTACCTTTGACTTCTGAACAAGCAGGGAGTGGCAGGTGTGGGTTTCAAACGTGCTCTGTGCTGGTTGCTCCCAGTGAACCTGACAGGAGAACTATCTGCAAGCTGAGGACTGGTGACTTCAAATTCCAAAGCAGCATTTTCAAATGCACCAAACACTGTATCTCTTATCAGCTCTTCTCTCACTCACACAAGTTTGCTCCCTTTCATACCCAGTTATGGCTTGTCTGTCATAATGAGGATGTGTTAGCAGCAAGCGTGAAGAAGCAGCACAGAGGAAACAAATTATCACGTCACCCCTTTAATTGCTACTGGAAGTAGTGACTTCCTATTTACAATCCTCCAACTGTCTTTGCAAGGTACATGACAGCATGAATCAGACTTACTTCTTAAAAGGAAGCTGGATGACCACCATTTCTATCATACCAAATCAAATTTCCCTGAATATCTTCTTGCTACATCATGGAACTTGCCCCAACTTAAAACCAGTATTTTTGCAAGGTATATCAAGCTGTGAATTTGCTTTGCCCAATGACTAATTCCCTGTTGGAAGTGAACAAGAATCTCCTGTCTGCTGTCAGGAAATAAGAACAGGCTGAGCAGCTGGGGTGTTTTGTGCCTGGAGGCACAGGGTCTTGCTTGTTTCATTAAGTGACATTATTTGGTTTGGAAAACCCTGGGCTGTGCCTGAAACGAGAGACAGGGCACAGTGGAAATCACTCTGAAGATGGCCACTTTATTCCCAAATTGCAGGGCTCTCCTGACTAGTAAGCTCTAGAAATGACCCTGCATAAACACCGCAGCGATAATGACAAAATGAAGAAACATTACTGTGAATCCATTGAGATCTTTAATTTCAAACTGCCACCATCCCAGAAGGAACAAACTGTGAGTTAGACTGACTTTTAAGTATACAATTAAGTCTGTCAAGTTCTGGCTCCATAATAAGCTGTTTAATATTGAAAAGTCTGTCAGTAAACCAGTATGTGGAATTATTGTCATAATGCTTTGGCTTTGCTTCCTCAGGAAACTATAAAACAATTCAGTTGTTATAAGCAACATGTTATACTTTTGGCAACAGTTTCAATGCTATGTGGGATACTTCCCCTTCCCTCTAATTTAACAGCCTTCCCTGGCCTTTATGGATTTAAACTGGTGACGGGAGCTGTGTGCATTCCACGTGGAATTTACTCAGTAATTCTATTAAGAGCTTCCCTGCACAGAAACTAATGTTCTCATCTCATTCAATACTCATCCTATTCATTATTTAAAACAGAAGACTTAATCTCTTCCGACATTAAGTTTCCTCAAGGGATTTTCTATTAGTTTAAACAAATTCAAAAGATTAAGCTTCAACAAGTCCATGTTTGCAAAACTACAGAATTCTGGGGCTTACAGTTAGAGAAGAAGGTTTTCCCTTTTCTAGAATTTTTGAGAGAGAGGGTCTCAACTGGAAGTTACTGAGTCATCAAAAGAGCCCCTTAACTGTTGTTCATCACCATTTTCAGGTCATGTTTCAAGTGATGCTCAGCATTAGCCAGCAGGGCTCCTCATGGGTTCAAAGCCCATTCTCTAGACCAGCTCATTCACCTGGCTTTAACTAGCAGCTACTCCAAAAGGCCTCAGAGCTCACATCAGGCACAAGTATTTCCCACAACAGGTACTTGCAGTAGGCAACAGCAGAACCACCACAGCTGGGGCTCAGTGCTGGAAGAAACAGAGAGCACAGGACAGGAGTTGCCCTTGTTTCCCCTCCTGGATTGTATGTAACTGATAACTGAAAATGAATGGAAAAAAGTGCTATTAATCCTCAATGGTTTTGGTTTTTGATGAATCACAACAGGCCACCTGGGCTGTGACATGCTGTGCTGCTGGCTGTGTGAAGCTCCTCTCGCTGGGCATGTCAGCCACAAAGGATGCTGGCTGTGACTACAGCAGCTGCACTTCCAAACTGAGTTCCTGTGTCATTAAACCCACTAAATACTATCTAGGCCCATTTACTTAGCAAACAAATTTCTGCCCCCAGCAATGATTAATATTTAATAAAATACACCTTTTATTATAGTCACTTCTATCATGCAAAAAGCTGACAATTCTGGGGCATCGCAAGTTCTTTTTTAGCCCTGAGAAACAAACTTTCAGACAAAAATGCCTCACCTCAGCATTAAGAAAGGTCTGTATTCCTGAAAGCTTGCCTGCCCTGTAAAACTATACTATTGGTCTAATAATAGGGATTATATAAAGATCTTAGTGGCTGTGCCCACTCTGGCATTATGATATTATTAAAATCAATGTGAGGAGAAGCAGGAATTTTACCTCTCACTAAAATACAGTATGTCCTCATTCTGATGCATGAGAAGCTGCATTTTAGAAAGGATCACACAGAAAGAGAGTTGTCCACCTATTACTGATACCTGTCTCCCTTATTTTCTTCCTGATTAGTTCAATTCAAGGAACGAAGTGGGAGGAGTGGCATAAATAAGCTGTGATGTTAGATTTTCCCAAGAAAACAAAAGAGCTGATTTGCCTCTCATTTCTGTTAGCAAACAAGTCCTTCCTTATTTACAACAACACTATTTACAAGAGGAAGTTCAGACAGAAGAGCTGAGATCCGCAGTCCTTGCAAAAACCAGAATTCAGTAAATAATCAAGAGGATAAAATTGGTTAAAGAGAGGAGATACTGGAAACAATAGTCCCAGGGACAGTGGACTCTTAATAAGAATTAATGGGATGCTTTAAATAGCTGATGGAGATATTTCAGCCTTGCACACAGAAATAATGTCATGGAGGCAATGTTTTAAATGAGAAAAATGTGTCTTGTGATGTATTACCAAAAAAACATGTTCTTCTGGTAAGCGAAAGCTAAGTGAGTGGAAGAAAAGTGACTGGATTCTGGTCTCCCTTCCTGACCTTGCCACTACACCTCTGTGACCCAGAGCAAAGTACTTCAACATTCAGCACCTCTCAGTGAAAACAGCAATGAATACCATGGCAGGAGGCACATTCATTTCACAAAACAATGGTTTTTATCCTACAGCTCAAGAAAAGAAGAACAGTTTCCACAACAACTCTATATTCCATGATTCCTACAGGGATGACTATACTGAAGAAGAGCAGTGTATTTCAGTTTCCCATTTCTGACCATGATCACACCAAGGTGTCCCAAGGAAGACAAAAAAATGCAGAACTCTGCCAGGGAGAACTTTCTGCCTATCTCCAGGCTGTCATAGTTGACTGACTGCACAAAACACAACTGTTTATAATCTTTAAAACAGAGCTCAGGCTCAGGTTAGCAGCAGATTTTCTCATTATTCACCTTCAAGATTTGAGGGACCAAGAACTGTGTGCCCAGTGACAGACAGCAAGCCGAGTGTTAAGAGCACTGACTCTGAGCTGGACAGCTACTCTGGACAAGTAGAGAACCTGGCTCCTGCACTTGTGGGGATCAAGCTGAGCCAGCGATCCAAGCAACATGCAGGCTGGAAGAGGAGGAACACAAACCTCAACCCTCAGAGCTCGCACAAAAGGCTCTGGCTCTGGGTTTGGAGGAGTTGTCTGTCTCTTGGTTTCTCCATTTAGAAGCCCTTTCAGAAGCTGAGGTGCCCTTGAGAACATTGTAAAGAAAAATAAGGAACTTTACCAACAGAACTGATAAAGAAGCTCAAGGGACTTGAAGCACCTGTGACAAAAAACAGGGGCTGGCCAAAGGGGTTGTGGATCAGAGAGGTGCTGGAATACATTTAGGTATTTTGAGGTGAAGTATGATAGTTGGACATCTCTGTGCAATTCTAGAATCAGCAACAGGCAGACATATGCTGGGAGCCAAACCCTGTGCCGAGACAAACTCTGGGCAAGTCTGGGGTGTCAGTGGGTTTGTGGTAGACATAAAAGTACAGCTTGGAAGATGGTACTGGAATTTAAGAAAAGAAACTTTCCCTCCTAACCATGAATCCAACTCTGTGTCATGAGTAATTGTGTAGTGAGTGGGAAGAAAGGACATTAACACTTCTAAAATAAACCTCCAGAAATCTTTTAAATAGAAAAGTCGCCTGCAGGAAAAATGAAACAGGAAAAATGTGGCCAAAAAAGGAAAAAGGAATTCTAAAAAGAAAGATAGCATATTAAACAGAGACAGTTTTCCAGGTGTGAAATAGGAAAAGGCTATTGTTCATAATACAAAAGACCCTCTGAGGTGCTTAATTTTAACTTTCTCCTTTGAAACAAAGCATTAAAGCGCTACTAAATCAGTCCAAAATAGAACAGAAATAAGTGAGCAAAGTGCCAGATGCTTGGCTGGAAGTCCTAGCCATTGCACTGTGGATATAACTTTGCACCTACCAAGAAGATGTAGTTTGTAACAAGGGAATTCATCCCTGTTCTCTAAAGGAAGTCATCAGCCCAAAGGCGTCAAGAAGCAGATTTTAATGAGAATGGAAGGAGATTGACCGCTCTTCTTGTGCTTCCATGAGTAATCTTTGGCACTCTGTTTCTGTCAACAGATATGGGAACTTCTTTTATGAAATTATGGTTGTAAAATTAATGAGACTACAAGCCAAATTACACCCTGCAGTATTCTACCGAGCCTGACTTTTGGATCCAAAATGCCCAGAAAACATTCCCTTTGAGGTGTCTCCTGGGGAAAGGAATCCCTCAGCAGTGTACAAAACAGTGTAGGATTTCTGACCTAGCATTGGATTCATTCCTATTCACTCTTACTCACTGTGGCATAGTCGGGATCCCTAGGAGAAGAGGAATCCCTAGCCACTACCTGTTGGAATGAAGGATCTGCATGCATTTTTATGCTATGTAGAACATCTGTACTGGTAATCAGGAACTCATCTACAATGTCTAGAAGCCAGTTTGGAGCTACTACTGCTGTTGTGACCAGGGGCCAGGCATCCAGAAGTCTGCCCAAGCGAAAAACAGAAGTGCAGAGCTTTTAAGAGTATCCCCCAAATGCCTTCTGTCTCAGGCTGTGGCACAGCATTCTAGAGAGCTGCAAACACACCAGTTTCCTGCCAAGAAAGGTGTTCTCAAGCCATGGTGATAAGTTGTTGGGTTTTGTCACTAGTTACTGCTGACTATAAATCTTAACTGAAACACTTTGATGGCAGTGATGAGGGGGACATACAAAGGTGGTTTCGTGTTCATGACAACGATAGTAAATAGGAAAGCAGAAAACCACTGACTCCACCTGGTTGAAACCTTCCATGCAACAACAATAAAAAAAGTCCTGAATTGCTGCAATACTGTGAGCTATCTGTACTCCAGTTTCAGTCCTTCATATTGTCATCAGAATCACTAAGATTATCAAAGAATCCCCAGCTCTTTATCTGTGCCCCCGGCAGAGTCTGTTTTTAGTAGTACTGTGTGGAAGAATATCTTAAATAAATAGGTTAAAGACGAGTCATATTTCTACTTACAATAGTATAATGCTTTTTGAAACGCACAGCAGCAACATAACTATATTTTAATACCCAATGCTTTGCCCCCCATAGTCTAATGTACTGTTTACGGAAGCCTATGCCAAGAAAATACAGAAGTGTGAGCTGTCATTCAGAATAAGAACCAGTCATTCAGAATAATTGTCATTCAAAGTCACAAAAGTCATTCAGAAGTGTCATTCAGAATAAGAACAAGTGGTATAAACTTATGTAAATATAATCCATTAAAATTTTTCATTGGTTTCCTCCCTGAATAAATTGCCTGCCTCTTTGCATTTACTCCACAGTGCTTCCTTAGTAGAGGATATACAAGCTTCTTTCAGTTAAGAGAAAAAACTCCTTTTCTCTATGCTGTATTATCAAAAATTCAACATAATCTCTTTAGAGAATGGAAAAATAGCATTTCTGGGATTGGAGCATGGGTACACAGAGGTCAGCAAATAACTATCAGAGTTTCAAAATGCATTCAAAATGCAGATCTCTGACATCAGCAAAACCCCCTGAAAACAGCACATCACACAAAATTACCTCACAGCTATTTGCATAAAGGGTCCAGAGGCAGTACAGTATAAGAACAGAGACACAAGCTATCCAAAGAGAACTTAGCAACAGTTCTATTGGATACTGCGTGTGTCTGTAGCAGAAAAAAGGCAAGTCTGGAGCTCAGATGCGCAAACAGCTTTAAGGGACTAAACAACCTCTTCTTGGCAGATGCATCAAGCAAATATCTGAAACGACAAACCAGGTAATTTACCAAATAATTTCCTCTTTAGCTGATTCTAATTTTCTATCTAAAGACTGCTCTGAGCCAAACAGCCTATGTGATATTCTTAGGGCTTTACCAAAGGACTTCATCAGAAGTGATAGAAACCTGCCACCAAGAGAGGTAATACATTCATTCTCTGTTCTAAAAATTTCTAGAACTTTATAAGATTGAGCATTTCTTTTACATTCTGAAGATACAATTAAGCTCAATGACAGCTATGCTAGTATTAAAGACATATTCCATTCTACTGAAGGAACTCTGCTTACTGGAAAATAAATCCATAAGTGCACAAGGAATTCCAGTGCTAGCTAGAAGAAATAGAAAAACACTTGTTATCTGTGCAAGGGGTAATGGAGGGTACGATTATGTCTCTGAAAAAAATGAGGTGCTTCCCAAAGCAAGAAATCTCCCTGAGTGTAGCTCTTATGATACTGACAAATACACAGACACACAGCTCCTTTAAATACACAGAAACAGACATTAATAACTAATGGACTATTAAAGCTGTGCTTTAACTAGAGGCAGAATGAAGTGCTGCAAATCCCAGTATTGTTTAAACTGAACCCTTAGCAAAAGGAATTGCCTGGTGGAGGTTGTTAGTGCAGATATATGTGTGTGTACCTCACTCATGCAGGGCAACAGGTAACACAGAGCTCAAGAGGGAAACTATCTTGCCTTGTGGCAGAAGGTGAAGCAAAATCACAGGTTTTCAGATCTGTGTGTGCATCAGGAAGCTCGGTGTTTAAAATGTCCATATTTATTCTGCCAGAAACACAACCAGGTGCCTGGTTTTAATTGTGACGAATTTACAGATTCTTTGAAGAATACAAAACAAACTGAGAGGTTAGTAACAAAACTGAGGAAGGACCCTCATAAGCCTTGAATCCCTACAGCAGTGCCGTGTTTCTTTTCCAGTGTTTGGAAATACTGCGGTTATTGCTAGGTTTGTTTGCTTTATCATCTTTCCCTGTTGCTCTCTCTCCATGAAAGTTGCAGGAACCCTCAACCCCGCAATGCCATCTATCCAGCTGCCACTGCTGCTCCTCTGCCTTACCTTGTGTGGTGTTTGCCTCAAGGAGAGGCCGCCCTTTCCACAGGGAAGTGAGAACACGGGAAGAAGTCCCCTGGATGACATCCTGCAGAGATCTGACAGCCTCATTCTTCACTCTGTCTTCAAGAAAGCTGAAAAGGAAGGAGAGATTAATAAAGGTATGTATTACACTGGGGACACTCACCTAGTTTTGCTGGCGTAGTACTTGCCTGAGATCATTAGATCCAATGTATAGTTCCCAGGTTCTGATGTATATATATCTTACGCTAAGGGAAAGGGAAGGATAACAGATCTGCTGCAATACACTGACACAGAGTCCCCAAAAGCCACTCTTCTCTAATTTCTCCCTGCTTAGGCAATGCTGTACCATCACTAAGCAATTGCAGCATAATAAAAAGGTAGAAGCCCATCACAAAAAACTTGCCTGTCTGGTACGTACTTCCCTAGGGAAGCTCTAAGAGGACACCAGCTAATGTTATTTGGAGATGGGAGTGCTGCCATTCCCTAACTACCTCAACCCACTGGTTTCTACACCCCAACAGAGGTGGGCGTTTCCATGGCTGGGAACACAGAGGCTGCTCCTCCTAGCCTGCAAGATGCTCTGCTCTCACTAGTCACTGCAGCAGAAACAAATCAGACTCAGGGACTGCAAGAAAAAGCACAGAGGTGCCTGCCACCAAGGAGCACAAAGCTCCTTCAGACTGGAAAAATGAGCTGGCTCGTTTGTCCATAGAAAAAGCCTTCTTCCCTCCTCACATGATGCTGAAAATTGATTATCTTGGTCCAAGACCTGAAATATTAAAAAGAGCTTAAGAATGAGTATGGGATACTAATGGAGTTATGACTGATAGCTGGAAATACTGAGCTGATTTTCAGATGTCCACATCCCTGCTTCTGCTTATGTCTTAGGCCTATTTTTTCCCTGCCTCATGCTGATTTCCAGCTCTTCACCATATCCAGCTTCTGCAGCTGATTTCTTCCAGCTGCTCAGCATCTTTTTACTCATCTCCCTTTACCTGAATCTGACACATTTAGCTGTATCAACACATTAGGCTTGATTATTGCATGTCTTTCCATTTGGCTGCAGATAGTTCCTAGTGTGTCAATCATCCTTGCTAAAAATGTACCAGAATTGTTTTAACAGGTGCCATCTGGAGTGATCAAATTCAAGATCATACTTGCAGTTACCTGGGCAATTAAATGGGCATAATGAGCAACAGATAATGGTCCTGTACCATACAACTCCACAAATTCCCATTTCAACTATGTTAGTGAGGACTATGAGGACTATGGGGGCTCATTAACATTATTCTTTTCCATGGACAGAATCAAATGCCCCTCTGCCAGAATGGCTTTCCAAAAGACAACACCTTGGGAAAAAGTACTTGAGTGAGCTGGAGAAGAGGCAGCATCCTGGGAAAAGAGATGTTGAGGAAGACACATCTTACAGAGACATCCAGAAGAGGCAGCATCCAGGGAAAAGAGAGATAGATCACCCTGACAGCTCTCTGGAGCTGAAAAAGCAACAGCATCCTGGCAGGTCACTGTTGGAACAGGATGCTGACAACCCTAGTTCACAGCTGACCTACTTGAATGAGTTACCCAAAAGACAGCATCCGGGCAGAAGGTATCTGATCTACAAGTATCAGCATCCTAGCAAGAGAGGCTGGAATGATGAGGTGGACTTAAATGATCGATATGGTGAGAAACACCAGCACCCTGGAAAAAAGCACTGGAATTTTGACAGCCCAGATGATGCAGGCCCCTGCAACTTTCAGGAGTCCTTCACCTGTAACAAAGGTAGCTTGTTGCTTGATCTAGTAGAAAATGTTGCCAAAGAAAAACGTCAGCACCCAGGAAAGAGATCAGCATGGGAGAGTGAAACAGAAGAATGAGAAAATCATTGTGTATCCTTTGCACTGGTGAAGTAAGCTGCCAGATCACTAAAAAATTCTGTTCACTCCCTTTCTGCTTCCTGCTGCTGACCTCTTGCCCATCTTTCAGTGCATTAATGGCTTTGTCACACACTTAAAAGGGACTGAGGGACACAGTTGCATGGGTCAGGCAAGTAGAGAGTCTACAACTCACCTGCTCCAGAAAGATAAAAGTGCTTATTTCCTTATGGGCCCAGACCCCAGAAAAATATCACTACGTGTGTCCAATATTCTATTCCCAAATTACTAAAACAAGCTATTAAATATCTGTTCTGATGCTGCCAAAATGGAGTAATTATATGGTTTCTTCTCACATCAGTGAAATCAGTAAATTAATGGAGAGGAAGAAAAAAAGAACAACATACATGGGTTGTTTCAAAATTAAATTGAGTAGGTTTTCAATTCAAAATGATACATGAATGAGACCTGAACCCTTCTGTGCTACAATCTGTCTAGACAGTAAGCACAGAGATAGGAACTGTTCCAACTTGAACAGAATAGATGACTGACTTTGTAGTTTGACTTGGAACTGGCACATAAAACCCGTTTTCACCTAAGAGGCTGCACAATGTAACGCATTAATGCATCCCAGAGCATCTCAGTCGCAAGCTGTGAACCCGACTGTGTACACTCTATAGCAGAACTCCCTCCCTGCTGTGTCCACACTTGAGCCATGCCACCTGAAATCATGCCTTCTCCTCAGACATTTAAAAATTAAACAAGCAGACATCCTTTTCTTCCAAGAAGGATTTCTGATGTCTCTCCTCTCAAAAGAATGCTTTTACTTTTGTGGTCAGATTCTCAAAAGTGCTTATTTGAAATGAATCATTCAATAAACATCAATAATCAACTCTGGGTGTCCTTACTGTTGTGCAAACATGCTGTAATACAGTGAAGAACATAAACCCAACCCAAGCTAAATAAATTTAAGCATCAGAGTATTTTTCTAGGCACAATCTTCTTGCATGCTGGTGGTCAGCACATGTTGATATATAAAGCTGGTTTGCTACTGAAGTGGAAGGATGATTTGCCTGTAGATAGATTCTCTTTTTAAAGGAATACCTGTATGACACACAAAGTTATGCATCTGGGCTAAATCCACAGTAAACTCCTTACCTTGTTCACAGGGAACTTTATCAGAAGTCTGATTCCCTGTTCACAAGTCTAAAAAATAGATTTACAGGGTTTTGTAATTAATACACAGTTACTGAGTGAACTGAATTATTCATAGCATCACTTCTCGTCTATATTTTGCTAAAATGCTATGGTTTCTTAAACAAATTAGTATGTTTACTGCTGTAATTCAGCCTTCTGAATACAATCAAGACACATTAGTGCTTTGAGTGTTCCTTCTAGATATGACTGTTTGCTTCCTCACTCAGGGCCTCAGATCATTTCCTTGGGTATAGAAGTTAGTTTTGCCATACAGTTTAGTTTACCCTGATCATCTCAGTGAGCTTTCCTGACGTTAACGCTCCCAGGCTGCTCAGTGCTTAACACGGTCTATGTACAGGACATACAGAGCTCTTCTATTGACAGGAGCTTTCTAATTCATAAGTGCTAAAGAAACCCTCAGAGGAGGCAGCTGCGAACGTTCCATGCACTTCATATTCCTTCAGCACACTCTCTGTACGGGATGCCTTTTAAAATGTTCATTTTTCATTTTATAAGGAAAAAAGGATATCTCTAAAGAACACCATTTCACATATTATTTCCAGCAGCGAAGGAATGCCGCCCAGCCTCAGGGAACACTACTACACAAGACCACCACCACCGCCACAAAATTTCCCAAATAAGTGAAAAACAGGAAAGAAAAAGTTATCAAGTGGGTGAGCATGGGCAACAGCAAAAATGCATCACAGTTCCTGCAAGACAAGGAGCCTGCTGTGGCTGCTACAAGAAAGCCAAGGTGGGAAAGGAAGAGAAGCATGAAAACCTGAAGTTGTGTACTCACCCTAACATGGCACCAGTCATGCAAAATCTTATTTCCAGCTTTCAATGAGACTAAACCAACCATGCAGAGATGAGCTCTTTATTTACCACAGGTTTACATTTCTGGCATGTTACCAGTCATTGTGACACGGCAATTTGATTCCTAAAGCACAACTTTTACAAGTATCTTCAAAATGAACCTTTTTTTTTTCTTTCTTGCTCTCCTCCAGTGGAAGGAAAAGCTGATGTGAACAAGTTGTACAATCAACATTTCCTGCAACTGTCTGCAACTCCTGTTCTGTGCCCCCTCCCACACACTTACCAGCCTTGACCACTTTGCTAACCCACTGTAATTAGCATGGGCTGAGTGCTTCCAAGGGACATGTGGCCCAAATAAACCCCTTTATTACTACTTTTAATGACTCATTAGTTGGAGAAAATTTGACAACATCATCACGATGGTTGAAGCAGAGTCACTGCTTGCCTGGCAACTCAGCTCAGCTAGCATTAAACAGCCAGCTGTTCAAAGCATTGGTCAGGACATTGCTATGAATAACAATTATGATAAAAATCAGGTACTTGGAGAAGCACTGCAGAAGGGATGAGTCTGGGCAAACTCCAGACTGTACAGAGACATGGCAGAAGATATGCAGACAGAGGGATCCTTCTGGTTTTAAGAAATGGGTATGTGGATGAAGTCCCACTTCCCGCCCAGTAAGAAAAGCAAGAACTCTGCAGTCCTACAAGGGTCATGAGGAAGAATTCAGGCTGAACACAAAGACCTCTGATAACAACAGATGGGAAAGTTCCTTGAGAAAACTGAATTATCTTCCTTGAGATTACTTTTATACCTCTGTGAAGACATTTTTCCTTTGTTTTCCTTGATGAAAACACTGCAGCTTTAAAGTCCTAAGAAGGAAAGCAAGAAAAGGACATTTATCAGTTATCTGCCAATTCACTCTGTCAGCTTCCATGAGAAGGAGATGAAGGAGCACAGGCTGAAGGAGGCTAAAGCCTCCCCTAAGAACCAGAATCTGGTGGATCACAAATTGCACTGGCAAGCTGGAGCATGATACTGATTCCTGACAGAGACAGGGCATGTTAGATACTAATGTAATGGAACAATCCTAGCCAAAATGCAAAGACAGTTCTTGAGTTTATTTTCAGCCTCATTTACTCACAGCTAACATACACTGCACCTTCCTCAAGTTCACATGAACTGGAAAGAGAGGAAATGTGGACTTATTAAATGAAGTAAATACTCCTGCAAAATTGGATGGAGGTAAACCAGGATTCAACTTGCCATATCAAAGGAAGCGATTTCATTGTCATCTTCTCTCTATAATGGATATCCTACCTGAATGCAGCTGAGTATGATGCAGCCTAGAGACTTCAGTAGCTGATTGGTATAGGAAAAAACGTGAGATTATGACCAAGAAAACTAGGGAAAGTGACGTGCTTTGAAGAGGTTGCCTAAAATATGATTACTATTTTAACTGATTTTCACAGAGAAGCATATGTTTTCAGCCTAAGTTCCTTCCTGATTCTGAAGCTGCTACTGCATGGGGTGTCTGAAGAAGCTATTGTGAAAAGAGAAGACGAGGAGGAGAGAGAAAAGCAAAGACAAATGAAAAACAGAGTAAAACTATACGGAAGGTTCTCTGAGCCAAAGCAGTCAAGACAAAAAGAAAACTCTTTAAACAAGCAGGTGCTGTTGAAGACAGCAACACAGCCCTGCAAAAAGTCACAAATCATTCACTATTGAACACCCACTGTTGAGGGTATTCGCTTACTGATTTTAGAGATACTTTCAAGAAGGGAAGTGGTTGCTAGACAAATTTATAGGGGAAATAGAAGACAAGAGAGGCTACAGGAGACCGCACCCAAATACAGGTGTGCTTGAAATCTGAAATGAGCCCTGAACATAATCTAGACATTGCGGCATATGGATCCTACAGTTAAAACATTAAATAGAATGCAAACGCAAAGGAATTCTGAATCTTCCTTACTACCCTTTATAATTCACCTACCCTGTGTACAAGTGGTGCCACTCCCTGGCATTCAGGCCCAACATCCCAGATTCTTCAGCAGCAGTAAGGGCCAGATAAACTTATGCAGATGACTGGCCTGCCAGTGCTGAAGCAGTTTATAGGCAAATCAGACAAATGAGGCTCAACAAACTGCCAGCTGCAGCTCTTACAAATCACCACCTGCCAGTTTTTATTGAGGAGTCTGCAAACACAGGAAAAGCCATGCTTTGGCATGGAAATGGAGCTTCTGTCCTCTCTGCACAGACTACTTAAATGGATTTGATTTGTATCAAAATGTTTACTCCAAGCAACTGGAGAACACTGAATTCATGAGCTTTGTTAAAAGGAACAGTGATGTGTTCTTTTGTGTTCCTCAGTTCAGTTCCATGACCGCAATGAAAAATACAGAAAATGCTGGTTTAGATCCACCTAAATGAACAAAAAATTTTTTGCAAATCAATTAAAATCAACGCTGTAGGAAGAATTTCATGCTAATCCCTTTCAATGTTAGGAGAGTCAAAATTCTTTTTTAAAAATCTATCATTAAATTACAAAACTGAATTTAGGCCAATTTTACATACAGCACCACTCAAAATTAACTGGCCACTTAGTTTAGGAAGAACACTCTGATTTTCCAAAGAGCATTCTGATTTTCCACTCTGCTTCCACTCCAAAGCCTACACTGAACTCAACACAACTTTCAGACACTGAACACATTTTTTACAGCAAGTAAGCAGTACTTGTACGAAAATGTCCCACTGCATTCCTTGAGAAGTAGATGGGCATCACCAAGAATTACTTCTAGTCTACATTTACCTCTCCCATGCTGGGATCAGATTCCATTATTTAACGTTTCAAATGGCACTGTAGACATTACAAGTCGGAGAATATACATGAACATAACTGGAAGACATTTCTGACAGGACTGCACCATGGCTACAGGGCTACCTGTCCCCTCTCAGTTGTATTCCCACTGTAGCATTTCAGTAAGGTTTAATTTGTCCCTAAATACCTCTCTTCCTATTGCAACTACCTGGATGAAAAAAAATCATGTTTGAAGAACTGTAAACTGGATTGCTTTAGACTGACCTGGAGTTTTTCAGTTTGTGAACACTCTCTGTGTGGGCAAGTGTGATGAGCCTGACTAAGTGACAAGCAGCCAAAATCTATCCTCATTTACACCGGCACAAACCTGGATTGTGCTCCTCTGTAAAAAGACATGGTGCCCTCAGAGACACAGGAGCCCACATTTCCCTTTGGGAGCACACAGACACCATTCAACACATCACTACATCTGGCAGGCTAACGTTTTATTATCACTTCTATAATTCTCTCTGGGAGTCTCCCAACAAGAGTCTAATACCCTCATAAGGATTCAGATCATCCTAAACAGTGCAGTCACTTAAGGGGAAATGAGTTCCTCAGAAAGTGCTGAAGACTGACTGTTTAAATTCTGAAACATGCAAACAAATGGCACTTTTCTTTCAAAATCTTGAATTAAATTTCTCTTTTCAAGAATAATTGACACAACATGGTGTTTTATCAGCAATTCAGAAAGATTCACCTGATGAGAGATGTTCTCCCAGTCTGTGGTCAAATGTAGATTACACAAAAGAGCACAACTAACTAAAGATTCAACGAAATGGTTGATTTCTAGTGCACTACCCAGCATATTATTCCCTCATCACAACCCACTGTAGGCTGCCCTTCTCACCGTCCTGTTTGCGTCCCAGTAGGCTACTAGACTTCAGTTGTTTTTACCATTTGGTAAGCCTTTACGACTTTGGTTTTGAAAATGAGCGGTCACCGAAGCTGTAGAGAAAGACGGTTTATTGGAAGAGCTTGCTGTTCAGTACAGCCTCGCTTTTCCTTACACCTGAGCCTCTCGGCTTCTGAATGACAGGAGAGGAACAGGCTGCCAACGGCCAGGACCATCCTGCTGCAGGAGAAAAGTCTTTCAAGCAACCAGCCAAGCCGACCCTGAGCGCGGGATCCACCGCAGGTCCGCGGCGGGCTCAGCAGTGCTCGGTGCGACACCTCGTGACAGGCACGGCTTCCATCACCCACTTTCCTCGTCTCTTCCTACACCCACTGAACAAGAAATGCTGGGGGCTCGAACAGCCCCTTCACTTGTTAATTAATAATTTAAAACCAGAATCATATCTTCTAAAAAAAAAAAAAAAAAAGCCTAACATTTTATAATGTACCTGAGTGCACTTCAGGGACAGAACCTGGAGAAGGGCAGCTTTTACAGCACGAGAAGATCCCCTACTGGATTTCAACCAGCAAAACTGGTTCTGTTCTGCATGCTGAACAGAAAGGGGACTGTGACTGGGTGCCACACTATTTCCACAGCGTCTGTTTCTCTACTCATAACTGAATCAAGACTGCACAATTTTGAAAACCAAAGCATAAAGGTTCTTAACAGCAAACTGTACATGTAAAAAAACAAAGTCTGATTGTTTCTAACATTCATTTACTGCTATGGTTAAATCTCCAGTTCACATTTAGGACTTTGGTTTCCCATTATACTTTTGCTGGATGATGGAACAATAAACATAAACCAGATGAAATTCACTCTTGATGTGACAAGGTGCATATAACAGTCAGCACACAAGGACCAGATTGCAGGAATGAGACCAACATTTAGAATGACTAGTAAAAATCCCTCAACACATCTGGGAACACCTTATATCCTTTAGCTAGAATCTGAAGTCCCAAGAAGCTGGGCATCCAGTTATAATTCATGCCTTGGAAAATACTTCCACCTTTTTATGTTTTAAAGGACTTAACCCTCAAGCATAGAAGTGCAGTAAAAACCACTTTTAATGTCTAGGACTCAAGTGTAGGACTGCTGAACCCATGACATTAGCATTGTCACAGAAGATAATCTCTGCCTCCAAAAGCCTGCAATTCTAACAGGAATTCTAGCAGGAGCAGGCTCCACACTGCGGTTATTTCCCCCACACAAGGGAGCGCGGGACAGCAGTTTCCTGCCAGCTGAGACTAAACAGAAACTGGCATCACAAAGGGGCTATCGAAAAGCTTCTGCCATTGACACAGCGGTTCGCCAGGAGATGGTGGGTTCCCGCTTCCCTGCGGCTCCGCCAGCAGCGCGGCGCCCGCCTCACAACTTTGGAACGCTTTCTTTTGAATGACTTGGCAAGCTAAGGAAGGGGACACCGGGCTTGTCCCCGTTAGCCACGCCGGTCCCGAGCCCGCTCAAGAGTAAAGGCTCGCGGCACAAACCCATCGGCAGCCGGCACAAGAGGCGACCTGGTGTGTGATGTCTCCAAGCAGCGGGGGGCCCCGGGACCCCCGCTCCTGACAGGATTCTGACGCCACGATCGCACGCAGCCTCTCTCATACACACCTGCAAGCCTCGGGATGCCGCAGCAGGCCCCGGGACCAGGGCCCGTTCCAGAAGCGCCGAAAACAGCTGAGCGGCCCCCGCACCCCGACCAGGGGAGGCCCCGGCCCGGCCTCGGGCCCGCCTCGGCCTCGGGCCCGCCTCCACCGCCCCGCCCTCCATCCATAGCTCCGCGCTCGCAGCGCACGGCTTAGTCGGGCCTCGCGTCTGCCGCCCGCCCCGGATGAGCCCTGCTTGTCCCCACCTTTTCCGCCTATCGATATCTCGGTCCTCGCCCAGCCCTCCGCCGCGCCTTACCCCTGACCGGGCGGCCGCGGGCTGCCGGGGGGTGCGCGGCGTCGGTCTTCGTGTCCCAGCCGCTGGCTCGCTCTTCCTGCCAGGCCCGAGGTGAGCCCTGTGGCGGGGCGGGGGCCTGTAACGACCGCCCTTCTGCCGGTGGGCGCGAGCGGTCTGCCCTGCCCCTTTCCCTGCGCGCCCTCCCGCGCGGCCGAGCTGGGGGGCAGCGCGCTCGGCGGGTGCAGGGTACGCGCGCCTGCTTGGTGCCCCTCCAGCGCTGGGCTGCCCCTCCGCGCCCGCAAACTCGGCCTCGCTGCGGCCCAGCAGGCCTCAGCTCCTCCGGCGCCGAGGTGGAGCAGAGAGGGAAGCCGTCAGCCCGTCCACCCACCCCGCTGACGCCGCTGCCCGTGTCTGTTCTAGAAAACCGCTAAGAACGATGCCGACCCTGCGCTTCGGCCCTGCGGGGCGGCCGCGCCCTGCTCTGCCCCGCCGCTTGTGCTGAGCCCGGAGAGCGATCGCGGCCAGCCAGCGGCCTGCACCATGGCGTCCGGCTGCCCGCCGCCCTTCGGGGACCCGGCGGAGATGCGGGAAGGGTTCCTGTGCCCGCTCTGCCTGAAGGACCTGCAGTCATTCTACCAGCTTCAGACACACTACGAGGAGGAGCACTCCCGCGAGGACAGGGATGTCAAAGCGCAGCTCAAAAGTAAGAGCCGCCATGGGCATTTTAGCGCGTTCGGTTCTGCCGGGCGCGGGCACCGCGGGGCTCCCGCCGCGGGTTACCTCAGGCCCAGGCAGAAGTTTTACATTATTTCCGATACTTTCTATAAGAAAATTCTGAAGCAGCCCCTAAAAACTGTCACTCTCCAAGTGTCTGCTTCTGTGCGTGACTTACTGGCCCTTTAGGTTGCTTTGTTTGTTTTTATCTGAAAACTCCTGATTTATACTGCAAACCAGATGAATTCGCAAGCGTTACTTGAAGGCCTTACCGAATAAAGGGAGTCTCTGGTACTTGCCGGGTACCGATTTGTTAATCCCGTGTGCCAACACTGGGTAAAACTGCAGTTGCAGATAAAGTGTATGAAGTTCAGAAAGGTCGTTGGGGAAAAAAGAAGAATGTGGGTGGAGCTGGCAGTAGCACCTGGAAACGTCCCGGGGTTGTGATGTGGATTACCAGCTCCTCTGTACAGCCCTTGGAGTTGTGTTTAAGTAAAATGGTTACCCTTTTGTCCCTGTTGTATACTCGGTGTCGTCTTACATTGAGAGAAAAATGTGCCAAACTTGGTGATAAGTCTGTGTGTTCCCTGTAAAAGTCTTTGTGTTTGTTTATTGTATGAGAGAGGGTGGCCAGGCAGCCTTGAATCTTTACTCTTGCCTCCCATTTTTTTTCCCTGAGATTGATGACTGTTGTTTCAAAAGCCTCTTTCCTCAGTGAAAATGCTGTGGTTTTAACAAGCCTATTTCAAGGGTAGCACAAAATATTTCACAAATCTTTAAGTTGCTTTCCATCAGGCTGGCTACTTTCTGGGTCTTGGCACTGTGCTGCACTTGGACAGTGAAGGCAGAGTGCTCACTACTGCAGCTGTGCTCTCACATGGGTACCGTGCTGCAAAGAGCTGAATCAGAGGCGCTTCCATGAAGCATTTAAACCAAAATAACATCGTAGTTTTCACTGTGGTAAGAGGAAAGGAAGCAACAACTTGGCTTGGCAAGATTTCCAGAATGCTTTTATTTAATACAAAACACCCGCGTTTTGATTTTGTTCTCTTAGTGTTCTTATAATCTAACCTAGTGTAATGTGACTTCTCAGGTCATCTTTCATACCCATTCTTGCATAAAGAACATTGGTTTTGTCTGCTTACTTTCCGTCCTAGGTTTTCATGTCAAGGTCTACCCAGTGAGGTCCCTCCTAGAAGAAGGAAGGCCAGCAGAACCACTGATTTTAAATTGCCTGTTGTAGGGACCGTGTTCAACTCCAGCTACTCTAACTGGAGTTCTAGAAATGCTTACAAATCACTGTGTTGATTCAGTTGGGTCATATTGAGGTGATAAAGTTGGACTTCATGGGAAACAAAGTTATGAGGTTTACTTGGAAAGGTTTTGTGCACGTGACAAAGCCATGAGTCATCCCTACTTCTTTTTGAGTATATCAGGCTTTTGAAGTCTCGGGTGCAAATCTGTTTTCTATTTAGGTGGTGTAAACTTGAACTGCAGGGTCTAGCTGGTGTTTGCTGTGCTGGCTTTAGAGTAGGTGGGTGGAGGAGAAATCCCTGATAATTTTGTTGAGAAGTGGGTTTTGTATCACTGAGTATAATTTTGGGAGGTAGCATAACTTCCACAGCTGAATGTATCTGGCAAGAAGAGTAGAGCGCTCAGCTTCTCCTACCGTACAGAGAGGAGCATAGCTGTAGATTCTCTGGAGTTTCAGGCCTTAGGAGACTGCCTTCCTCTTGCCATCATTGACAGGCAATAATAAACAACTGTTTAGTGCTTCTGAAAGTATTTATGTGTACAAGCACACTGAAATTCTTAGTTTGTAGTTTGTGCAACAAGATAATGTTGAACATCCTTGAAACCTAAGGAGGTCATCAGAAATTAAGAGAATGAAGATATTATCTATATGATGTCCCAGAATGCTGTGAAATGGGTCCCATAGTTAAAGACAGCTTGCTGCTTTACAGTGAAGTCCCTGAATGGAGTGTCTAGAACTACTGGCTTGTCATTAGGACCATAGTCCTACTTTGCGACAGGTAACAAAGAACATTTCAAATCATCTGTGATTCCCTGAGCCACGTTCTTGTTCTAAACAGAATATGTTGAGGATGAAACTGTCATCAAGGAAAAGGATCTGTGCTAAAAGATGAGAAATTTCACATGACAAATATTTGGGGACTACCTGCCATGTTTGGTAACTTGGATTTGTCCTTTTCAGATCTAGTCCAGAAGGCCAAAAGAGCAAGGAAGAAATTGCTGAAACGAGAAGGAGCTGACAGAACTGATTCTGGATCTCAGGAACGATATGAGTCGTTCAGCTATGGTGGAGTAGATCCATACATGTGGGAGCCCCAGGAAGTTGGTAGGAGAGCTAGAAAGTGATATGCAGCAAGGATTTTTTTCTTTGATTGGGAAAGTGCTACAGTATTGCTGTTGCTGCATGGAACTGTGTGGAGTTGGTTTTGAGAACACTACTAGCTGATAATAGCTTGCCAGATGTAACTGAGGGGGAAGAAACTTTGTTGCAGATGTTGTCTTCAACATAGTGCTGGTTGTTTTCTGTAGTAGAAAGAAAATGCTGTTTCACTGCTAGCCTGGAGGTTGGGCTTTAACCTGCATGTTTTATTTAGGGCAGCACCATGAAAATGTAGGATTCTAATGTGTCTTTTAAATTCAGTTTGAAGATGAGACATGAGTAGTGGGGAGCTGTCTTTCAAGGGGCACTTAAATCCATTCAGAACACCTGGGTGACTGTGAACACTGTTTTGCTATCTCCAGGTGCTATGAGAAGCCATCTTTCTGATTTCAAGAAGCACCGAGCAGCCAGGATTGATCACTATGTAGTAGAAGTCAATAAGTTAATAATCAGGTTAGAAAAGGTAAATTTGATGCTTTTAATATTTTTAGTATTTAATATATCTTTAGTATGAAGTGTGCCCATTTATGTAGCAGCCACCTTTATAAATGATACTAAACTAATACTCTGTTCACACATTACTGTTTTCCTTTTTTATCCTTGAGTACTGTGCTTGGTCTGAACCCGTACTGTGGATTTCTGGAACTTCTGTTTCTGTGCACTAGTTTTAAGATGACGATACTACATCCACCTGCTTCAGGAACTGTTTCTTTCCCTGTATATCTTCTTCATCTTTTGCTAAATTTCACCCTGATTTGTTTGTCATGATTCTTCCAGCTTCTCATTCTTCAAAATCTACCAATGATATACTTGCATTTTGTCTCAGATAATGTTGGATGCTGTAAGGATTATGTCTAAAATGCTCCGATTTGTACAGGTTTGGTGTCATTGTTTGGAACTACTTTATGAATATTGCATGAGAAATAAACAGGGAAGTAGCAGGAATCGGGTGCAGAACAGGCTGAGGCTTTTGTCCCTTCAAACCTATAGGTTTCTTTTTCTAACTGGGCTGGACTGTTGGGTTTTTTTCTTGCAAGAGTACCATTTTCTTGAATGTGTTGTTTATCTCCTACTAGCTTACGTCGTTTGACAGAGCAAATACTGAGTCAACCAAAATAAGAGGTTGGTATGAGCTTACCTCAGACTATTTGTTCTTGTAGTTTAACCAGCTGAGGAATTAATTGAATGAATATTTTATGTTGTGTGTGTTCCTCCCTACTCTTGCCCTATTGCAGCTATAGAGAAGTCTGTTGTGCCTTGGGTCAGTGATCAGGATGTTCCCTTCTGCCCAGACTGCGGCAATAAGTTCAGTATTCGAAACCGACGTCACCACTGCCGCCTCTGTGGGTCTATTATGTGCAAGAAGTGCATGGAACTTGTTGGTCTTCCTTTGGCAAGTAAGTACAGTGTGTGGTGTTAATTTCTCCTCTTCTTAGCTCACTCAGTGCTAACTCTGTCCTGGCTTTCTGCCATTCAAAAAAAAGCTGCTGGTAACATTCTGTCTGCATAGAAAACTTGGTCCTTAATGTGTCAATCAGCATCATGCAGCCGCTTGTCTGTGAAACAGTAAAAATGATTTCTCCTTTCTTTGACTCCATTCCTTCTTCAAGTTTGGGAGTGTTACATAACCCTAAATAGGTTACTAGAGGTAGCGGTATATACTACTAGTAAATACAACTAGTATTTAGTATTTGGGTCTTCCAAGTACCATAATTATGAAGGTATAAGCTCTAGGAATTAAAACTGCCAAGGTTCTTGACATTTGAAACTATTGCATGTATTTCCAGTCTTCGCCATGGTTGTCCACATGCTGACATTAAAGAAATTCAGCCCCAGGCCTTTAAGAAACCCTTCAGATTTTAATTTCCTCATCCAGTGCGTCGGAGAGGAGACCGTGTTTTCTGTTGAAATAAATAAGCTGAACTCTCCAAACATCTCAGTTAAGCACAAAACATGGGCAGCATTGAGGTACCTGTTATTGCACAAGCTGTTCTGTAACTGTGCAAGCTCCAACGTGAGAATGAATGCTTCTAGGCACAAGCCAAGTAGATGCTTCTCAGCAGTCTGCTCTCTAGCTTCTTCTAGGATGGAGCAGGTTTACAGTGAAGACCCAAATTCTGACTTGCAGCTTTGGTTGTCATAGATTCCCTGTGTGTCTTTTTCAGCAGATTATTTCAACTTGGTTTTGTAATATGACCAAAATATAAAGTTTCTGTTAAAGTGCAATTCATTTGTGTTAGTAAAACTTGTTGGCTTTTCCAGTCGCTGTAAAATTTACCTGTGTGTAATTTTTAGGCAAACTCACTAGTGCCAGCAGAGAGGCCTTGGGCTCTCATATGAGCCCGAACTCCTCACCTAACAGTGTCCATGGCTCCCGCCGTGGCAGCATTAGCAGCATAAGCAGTGTGAGCTCAGTTCTGGATGAGAAGGATGATGACCGAATCCGATGTTGTCGGCACTGCAAAGATACCCTGTTGAAAAGAGAACAACAGATTGATGAGAAAGAGCACACTCCAGAGATTGTGAAACTCTATGAGGTAAATCAGTCTTTGCTGCTTCCATCCTCAGTGTATCTGCCTGCAGTTGTCACTACCTGACTTCAAGCTTCTTATCTTATGTCCAAGCACTTGATGACTTAATACTCACTTGTGTTAGAATAGATTCTACTTCATGTTTATGCCGTGTAACAAAGATGTGTCTGAAATGATGGAGCTAGTTGCCATGCAGTAGTTATATCTCAGATAACACTGTTTTAAGATGCATCTTCATTCTCATACTCTGGAACTGATAGTTCTGAGATGCACCTCTCAAAATGGTATACTGTGTCAGCTGGGATTCCTTAGAACAGTTCTTGTTTAAACCAATAATACGCAGTGCACTTTGGGCTGCACTGGCACTATAAGACTCAATGTTGTCAGCACTGTAAGTCATCACAGTCATGACAAATGTTTTTTTAAACCAGTGAGATCAGTCAAGAGTGTATGGTTGGAACACTGTGTTCAACTCTGCACTGGAAGCAAGTACTGACAATCATCAGGTGTCTTTTGAGTCCACAACCCCCCCAAGTTAATATAAATGGGAGTTGGTGCTCTTTGTGAAGAGATTTAAGGCTAGTTGTCCAAGCCATCCATTGTAACAGCTTTTGAATGCAAAATTCATCTTGCAGAAATTCAGGGAGTCTTTCTCTGTTCCTGACTGTGTTGGAAAGATGACTGGAGGGTCTTGTCATCCTGAATAGTTAAATGGCTTTTCTCACGGTTAACTTTGAATGTGCACATGCAGTGTGCAAGGTTTATGTCAGCACGTACATGAATAAATGTTTAATGGAAGTTCTTTCTTCATGCATTTTGTTTTAAATAAGAAACTCCGATTCTGCATGGAGAAGGTTGACCAGAAGGCACCAGAGTACATAAGGATGGCAGAATCACTAAAGTAAGCCCTATTTGCTGAGTTTGTTTATGAAGGTATGTGTGTACTTTTCCTCCCCAGAAGTGTAGGAAGGACTGAGGAACTGTGCCAAGGCTGCAAGACTGTGTAAGTTATTAAAAAAGTACTGTTAGATTATCTGTTGTCTTTTGGACACTCTTCAGAGTAGCACTGAGTTAACTGTGGATGATAACATTCCCACTTCCCACGGAGGTGCCACTGTCATACTTTGACATGTCATCCTTCCAGCCCCTTTAGAGTTGCCACTTGTTGAATCTTAGTCATCTTGGGATAACTGCTAGTGCTGTGTGTATTGTTAGCTGGAAGCATGACTTACAATAAAGGTGTATTTATTTCTTAGTGCTGGCGAGACAGCCTACAGTCTTGACAATGCTAATGACTTGAGGGTGGAGATTCAAAAAGCATACGAACTTATAGATGCCTTAAGGTAAAGGATCACTTCCTTCCCCCCTCCCCCAGCATGTGTGTCTGTCTATTTATGACTTCTCTACAGCTTTTCCCAACTATTGGTTTCTCTATTTGTGTATCACATACCTGCTTATTCATATGGACAATCAGTTTGTTCGGCTGTAAAGAGCGTGTGAAAAGGTAGTTGCTGACCTGGTGCACCATCAGTTTCTACTTCCTTTTCCAGCCTTAAAAACCATGCGTTTCTCTGCAGTGCAAATAACTAAGCAGAGGGGAAACAGAGACATAGTTGTTTCTTGTTTGGGTTTGGGGTTTTTTGTTGGTTTAGGTTTTGGTTTTGGTTTGTTTTTTTAAAAAAGATGAGAGGGAAGTCTTACAACTGTAACCCCCAAAATGCTTTATCTAAAAACATGAGGAAGTTTCATCCAGTATTGTCTCGCTCCCCTTCTTTCTGCGCTTTTGCTGGCACTTGTTTCAGAACTGATGAGGCTTTGCTTTGATGCAGTAAGAAGATTTTGAGTCTTGGCTTGCATGAAGATCCCCAACCTCATCCTAAAACACTACAACTGCAGAGAATGATAAGATATTCAGCTACACTTTTTGTTCAGGTAATGGAGCATATGTTATGAGCTAAATGTAGATTTTATGTAGTGTTCTCTTCTTTACCAGCCATCCCTGTGGTTTGCAATGATTTTGACAGGAGGTTTAGTTCTAGACATTTTCTGTATAGTCATTAGTTCCCCATATTGTCTGTTTGTACTTTGGTGTAGGCATTGCTTCTCCGAATCATAGAGTAGTCAGGGTTGGAAAGGACCTTAAGCTCATCCAGTTCCAACCCCCC